>JANHGL010000117.1:0-11612 GCA_024611195.1 Ceyx melanurus | reverse complement strand
CACATATATTTTTCAATATAAGCACAAACATACATAGATATGTGTGTGCAAATCATGTGAGATGTGAGTCACAAGCAGTAAATGGAGAAATTGAGTCTCAAATGTGTACTTCAGCTTGCCAGTTTTACCTTGAGTTGCACAAGAGGCTGTTACTAGATGAGATACTAGATTCTGAAGCACAGCGACGACGAGGTTCAACTTTTCTTCCTGGGGTATCATCTAAAGCTCTCTCTTTACTTCCATCTCCAAAACCATTTGACAGACCTACAGCATAACACACACAAAAGGAAAAGAAACTGCATCAAACTGGAAAGCATTTTCATTCACAGCTTTTTGTAGCCACAAATGGCATCATTATTGTTCTGCACTTCTGAGGTCACGAGAAAGAAAATATTAACTCAGTGTTTTGTTTTGAAACACACCTTTGGTAAGTAGGGGGGGTTCCTGCAGTACAGGTTTTAAAGACAGGTGGAAATTTAGGTAATATAAAAAATTATTTAGATTAGATGTTATTATTTGTATTAGATTATCATATGGGAAATGACACATGGAATATCAAATCAGTCTATGGAATATCTCCAGCTATTAAGACAGGCTGCAGAAGCTGAGGAGCAAAACCAAGAAAAAAAACCCCAAATGTTACAAATAAAACAGATTTACCAAGTCCATACAAGCCTCATTGCATACAATGTTAAAAACATAAATCAAGAATTACAGAAAATCTTCTTCAAACACTGGAGGTGAAGAGTGGCAGGGATTCCCTCCTGATGCTACCTTGCTCTTTCCATTAATTTCAGACTGACATAATTTCTGTTTTCTGCAACCAACCATCAATAACATCCACACTCTTATTTTTGACTCTTCCTTCCCTGGCACAAGTTTCTGTCTAAGGATATCATGGTTTCATTTCATAACTGCAATGAAAATGTAAAAAAAGCTTTTAAAGGAGATGCTGATTTGATGAGCTGCCACCAAGCCTGCTTTGGTTTGCTGATTAACAAACACTCTAACTCTTATTAATACATTTCCCAGTGATTAGAGACAAATGAAGTGGCTGAAAAGTGTTCTGAAGCCTTTCCCAAGGAGGTGAGTGAGAGAGTTGTGTGGAAATTGGGAATAAAAAAGGAATCCAACACAGACTAGAGACTATCAACAGCAATGAAGTGGCTGAAGACACTGGTACTAGTCTGCAACCAGCTCCTGCAAGCTTAAACTGCAAAGAAAACAAAGTTTGAACCCAAATTCCATTTCCTTATAATAAATTAAAGTTCTGCTTAAGGTATTTGACCAGCATGCTTCCAGAAAGAGCCACCCATCCCATGATCAGATCATTATCATGGTCTTTGTTCATTCAGACATGGTCAAATAAGCCCATGTAACTTCTGTGCCTCTCCAGAGGATTATCCTGTCAAATAATGATGGCAGAATTCCCTTTGAGAAGCTGGTAATTCTCCCAGCCTGTTGGGTACAAAGAAGGCTGAGAACTAAGGAACCTGAATTTCTTTAGCAAGTTACTTTGTAAGATCCAGCTATTTCACACAAAGCTTTTCCATGCAGTGATTTCAGGGCTTTCCCCCTCTTCCATGTGGATTATCAACACGATTTTAGACTTTTATGGGGAAAAAAAAAAAAAGAGGATAATTTATTCACTGGTATGAAAGATAAGCACTCTCTCATTGTTATTTAGATCCCACTGTGGAACACTCACTTCAGAGTGTCTGTTTTGTAACTCCTATACTTGCCTTTGATTTCCTACCCAGGAAAAAAAAAGTCTGAAGGTAGCATTGTCTTGAGTGTACAAGCATCAAACTACAAGCTATTTATTGATTAACCCTGTTCTCCTTCTCAGGAAAACAGTACAAATAGCTGGAGATTGAGTTCAGTCCTAGACTATGCTGAAAGCCCTGTCAAAACCCAAGAATGTTTGATGAGAAAGCTCCAATCCCCTTGGAAAATCTCCCAGTACACTTCACACAGCATCTGAAATGAAAAGCTGAGAAAACAGTCTGCAAAGATAAAAGGAGATCTCTTAGGTCTCTTTTTTTTTTATATAGTTAGATACCCTATCAGACCTGTTTTTCAACTCAGCTGCTTTGTTTTCATCCTGCCACAAGCCAGAGTGCTCAAGTCACCATTCAGCTAAGAAAAATCAGCTACCAGCAGAAACAACTTAGATCACACATTGCATTTCTGATTTCTGATTGAGTAATTATTGCTTCCAGAACCAGAGCACAGTGAATGTTCCCTATGGACTGAGAAAATGGAAATACCTATTTATTCTTGGAAGACTATGCATAAAAACCATATGTATGCCAAGTATGACTTGGCTGGGTATCTCTCTGTACACTGGTTCTGTATATTTATATATATATATTTAGGACAAAATAAATTAGGTAGTACCTTCACATTTTGCCTGCTATTGAAGCATTTCTTGATTGTGCTGCTGAAATAGAACATTTTTGGCTCTCTCAGCCCCTTTCAATGGGTTTCTTCTCATTGTCACCATCTTTAATAGCTTATTCAAGTCACTAATGTAGTTTAAGATTATAGTAAGCAAAATGTGTATTTCTCTCTCTAGCAGAAAGAAAAAAATCCCAGCTGTTCTGATAAGGAATATTGAAAAGTGCCAAAGGAATATTGAAAGTGCCAAAGGAATATTGAAAGTGCCAAAGGAATACTGAAAGTGCCAAAGGAATATTGAAAGTGTCAAGAATTTCAGAGCTTCTCAGCCACTTATTTCTTGCTTGTGGAAGTATGAAAACCAAAGGAGTAATTTTGCTGAATATCAAGCCCTGGATGATGTGCAATCCATGAGAGTCAAATTTATCCAGTCCACTGTTCAGAAATGAGGAGAAATAGGCATTATTTTCAGCAAAGCAAAACCTTTCTGCTTATTTTGAAGAAAACACACTCCTACCTAGTCACAGATGCAGCAGTTCCCAAGTGACCTTGTAACTTGGCAGAAAAATCCAGGCAATAAAATGTAAGTGCTTTATGGTGCAAAAAGAAACAGAGACACTACTCTAAGTAGTATAAAGCTGTATGAAGTATGTAAGCTATAAATGGGGATTTGTCTGTTTAATCATCACCAAACTCTTTCTGCCATGAACCAAGAAGCACTCAATCTCCTGTAGCTGCCGGAGTGAGATTAAAGATCATCCCCATTTGCTTTAAACTATTTGAATTTTACGAGTCCAAAAGATACCACTGAAAAGGTCAAAAGAGAAAAGACATGGGATAATGAATTCATCCTGCTTTTGGGGATTAGAAACCTGGGCAAGCTTGCAAGAAACCTCTGTGAGGCACTTTTCATCTTCCAAAAGCTCATGGGTTTTGTTAGATTAAACGAGCTTTCCTCTCCAGTCATGGAGGGATCCTTTATTAGGTCAGGTACCAAACTTCTTACACGTTATCCCCTCACCAACATCCTTGATTGAGGACAATCCAATCCCAAGCATCAAACTAAAACCTTTCATCAGTGCATGATTGCTTTTTATTTTCCCTTCTGAAGCTTCTTCAAAAAAGCAGGAGATGTTGAGAGGCAGAAAAAGGCATTCACAGCTAGTGAATGTGTATTTATATGTACAAGGCTGCTATCCATCTCAAATGCAGGGCTGCTGCCACCTCCAAGACTTCCATTGCCATAGTTAAGTTGACTGCCATGTCAACCCTGGCACAGAACACAACTGTTTTAAAATGAAGTAAATTCTAATAACTATTGTCAACTAGGATGACAAAGTAAGGCAAAGATGATCAGCTTGATCCTTTTTTTCTCAGGTCTCTCACTGCACTGAAAACAGAACTGATCAGGGAAAGTTTCAACTTCTTTTCAATTAAAACTTTCACTGACTACCTACATTAAAAGCAAGTGAGAATCTCCTAGAGCACAGCAATTAAAGGAAAGCAGGAAAGGGAACTCCCAAAAGGCAGCAGAAGATGAGGAAAAAGAATGACAGAGAAACAAAATTCAGGATAGCCCAAGGAGTAGCATGCTCCCATGAACACAGAAAATGCTGGCACGGAATATTGTGCACTTCAGACTGCATCTTGCAGTTCTGCTGGAACAAAAAGCAAGCAGCAGAACTTGTAGAGAATTCTTCTAAAGCTATGAAATCTTTATTATGCAGAGCTTGATGTAAAACCAAGCTGGAGATGCAGTATTAAAAGCACAGCTGAAGAGCTGAGAAATAATGAAAAGCGTTTAATAATTTCAATTGCTAAAAAAAAAATAAATATGGGAGCATTAAAAAATAAATGACTGCACACAGCACACCAGCACTTATGTAACACTATTTAGGCTCATTTTCCCAAGCAAGGACTAAGGAAGTCCTGACTTGTGCACTTACCCAGCACGAGTGACATTTAGTCTTCATTCAAATACATGTATTAAAGAACCAAAACAAAAGTGTTTTCTTAAAACTACAGAAATGCACAAAAAGAGGCAAAAAACATCTTTTCTTTTGGATTCTTTGAGTTCTCTGGGGAAGATTCGACTGGTTTGGGGGAGAAGGGAAGAGGATGGAGATGAGGCATTAATTAAACTGCTCTCATGGAGCATTTTCTGGGAAGAAGGAGGCTGGGACTAGGAAAAAAAAAAATCTGCCACCAATTTGTGTGTCACATAGAACTACAACATGTACAACTTTTATCACTTACGGAAATGGGGCAATCTAGTGAATGAAGAGCATAGTTTCATTTATGGCAAAGACTTCCTCCAACAGTTTTCTTTTAGTTTTGGTTTTGGTTTGGTTTGGTTTTAAGGATGGCTGGTTGTCTCCAACATGATCCAAAAGAATTACTTCAAATGTAATTGTCATGCTGCGTTCCAAAAGGAGCATTTAATTGAATTCCATTCCATGGTGAGGATAACAGAAAATAATTAGGATCCAAAGAGATAAATACCCAGCATATTAGTTAATATCAGAACCTGGAAGACAGTGAAAAAGCCATTAAGTCTCTCTGAAAGGAAACAGAGCTTTCAAATAAATAAGCCATCCTTACAGCAGTGTCCAGAGGCAGTGAGAATCACACCAGTGGATTCTACCACTAACAGCTACACTTCCCAAAGGCCTCAAACTAGGTTCAAAGTTGCACTTTGACTCAGTCCTCCTTGAAAAAGAAAATATATTGCAGGTCAGTGAAAGCACAGAACACAACCTCCACATGCACTATACGCATCAAGAACATGGATTTGAAATGCAGCTAAAAATCCCTCCAGCAAGAGTAAGGAGGAGGATGACCCTAATTTAAGAGGTTTATATATACAGGCTAAAAAGGCTACTTTAAGGTCATAAATAATCAGAATTTGTTGTATTCTTAAATACACAAGCCTTGAAAATGGGTGTATTGCAGCAATGAGGCATCAGCAAAGGTTTCTAGAGCCTTGGAGTAACCCTATAAAAACACCTACTTCCAATGTCAGCTCTGGAGTGCAGCAAGAAATCAGACACAATCCTTCTCAGAACACACAGATGAAGATCTGAGCAAGTCAAAGCTTAACCAGCCTCCAGTATGCAGACAAAAGGGGAGCCAGTTACTCAAAAGATGCCAGAAGTTTGGTGTAAAGAGAGTCCCCTTGGGAATCAAGCTTTTCAAACCTGCTTAGAATTTGGAGATGGCCAAAGCTAGCAAAGAAAGCTCAGTGTGAGCCCATGATGTGACCCCCAACTGGTGAACAGCAGCAGCTTGCAAGATCCTGAAGAGAAAAATAATTCATCTTTTGTCAGTGTCATTAACACGTCATAAACACAGGTTGGTGGCTCAGCAAACAGTCCAAGCTTGGTATGGAGAATGCTTAGGAATTCACCCTGTAACTACTGATTTTCTGCAAAATCTGAGCATAAGAAGTGTCTCTGGAGTCAGAGGAGAGTCTGCTGAAAAAGCTGAATGTCAAGTGCCCACCAGAAAGGAGAACTCTCACCAGTTAGCAACTGCAGCTTCCACAAGACCAGGACTGGCTGCTGCTCTGTGCCCTACAACAGGATCCTTGGGTTGAAGGATGACTGCTCAAGACATTTCAAACCATCACATGGGAGGCAACACTAGAGTTTGGGGGGAAAAATGAGTATACAAGCAGAAATGTTTCTCAAAAAAACACTTTTTTGAGACTATCAGCTGCTCCAGAGGCACAGAAAAGGCTGAAGTCAGGAGAAAATGGCACTAGGAAGTGTGAGCACAACCCTTGAAGAATTTAAACCTCATTTACAAATAGAATTCTTTAGTCAGCTCTCCTTCATATGATTTAGGAAGTGTAAAACACACACTGCTGGTTGTAAAATACAGGATTTGAGTGCCTGGATCACACACAGATCAATGCTGTGTCACTCAGGAGCCAAGAAATACAATGACTATAGAAAGCCAGGGAGATTTATCACTATTTAATTATCTTGGCAAAGACTACTTGTGAGGATTAAAGATCAGAATCTTTTTTTTCTAAGTGTTTTTAGTGAACAGGAAAGATCCTTTAGAAAAAAATATTCTAGAAGATCTCTTTTTTCTCACCTACCAAATCCTGATACACATTAAAAGTAGGGAAATTTTAAAGACCAATCTCCTAAATGGAACTAACTTTTTTGCTTTAATTATTATCCAAATTATTTTATACAGAGCTTTTTACCAACACATTTTTTCCCTCCTTGGGAAGTTCATGTTTCCCTGGAATGGTGAGAACACAACTGATGGCCATGGTATCCAAAGGGAACTGGTGAATTTAGAGCTATGGAACCACATCCAGCTAAAAAAACTTTCATTTTCACATCACATCTAACCAAAAGGATCTGTAGTATGGTGGTTTTTTCTCCCCTCACACCTAAAATACTTTTATTTTCAATAAAAACTAAAAGAAATGTAGAGAACTCTGGAGTATTTAGCCATTTTTTATCAACCAAGGGGTAGTTTTCAACCTCTTACCTCCTTTTTTTTTTTCAATGACATGCTGTGAGAAGGTAATTTCTGCTTTGAAGGGAGGGGAAAAGGAAGAAAAAAGGGGAAAAAGAAGGTAAATGCAAGTGGGGGAGCATGATCATGTTAGGACAGCATGACCAATGAGCACTGTTTTGATGCCACCAAAATAAAAGCAACTTTCTCTCAAGTATTTTAGCTATTTTTGTGTAATATCTGTCCCACAACAGGCTGGATGATACAGTGAAAGTAATTCTGATTATTCAGAATTATTCTGATTCCACAGAATTCCTCTGTGGAGCAGCTCCCTCTATGCACATGTAACTACATCATCTATTTTAGGGGGAAAAAGGGAAAAAATAAACCAATTAACCCCCTCCCCAAACCTTTTCTGAGCTCTTCACCCTCAGTCAATCATACTGTGGGAACTGTCTGTCTACCCACAGGGGGATGAGCCCCTAAAATCTATGTTTTTTAGCATGCTTAAATAAATCCCACACTTCTGTTTACCATCTGCACCACAGAAATTGCTGTTAAATGCCATAGCTGAAGCACAGAGGGGACTATGACATTTTATTTTTTAGCAAGGCAAAGCTGGGCCAAGAAATGAGCTAAATATTACCAAAAAAAAAAAAAAAAAAAGCCAGAATAAAAGGCTCCACAATTCCTACAGCATCAAGAAAAAATAAAGAGAAGGGCATCTATAAATATTATTTTATTTTTAAAGAAGATTTGGTTATACTGAGCTTTGAAGTACAGAAAGTTGGGTGCTAATAATGAATTTCTTAAAGAAACCCTCGAAGACAATACTTGCTGAAAATTCCCCCTATTTTAGTAATATAAATCAAGAAAAAAACCAAAGGATTTCTGAGGGTGAACAAGTACTTTAGATGAGAGCAAACCAAAAGGAATATTTATTCTCTTAAATATTGCAATTGCTGACTGGTATGAAACAGTTTCCTTCTTCCTCTTTGTGTTGTGAACACTTATTTTGTACTACACAAAATTAGAAATCTATTTTTTTTTCTGTTAACAACAAAAAAAAATCTATTTATTAAACAAAACCCCCGAAAATGTTGTCAAAACCCTTTATTTATAACCCCCATTGATTTTTCTCAGCTCTAATAATTGCAACTCCTAATTTCCTGATGAAAAAGACCCATCTAAAGAGCAAATTATGATGGATAATTTGAGAAGGTCACTGAACTTTTGGTGTAATTAAGTTTTGACAAGCCTAAAATTCAAATATCAACCATCTCTGATGTGACCAGTATCTCCCAAGTCAAAAGAACCCATCTTCTTTTTAATTTCTACATACCATCTCATTTTTTTTTTCCTTATATCCACTAGAATTGAGGATATTTAACATTCATACCAGTCACAGAAAACTCTGCAATACCATGGCACAGCTTATATAAAGGTTCATGTTGAAATTCATCTAGAATAAAGACTGGTAAAATAGAATACCTAGGAAACAAAGATTTTCTAACATTAATTAAAATTTTTTTCCATCACCACACTACCTCACACAATTACTGAACTAAAAGTACCAGATCCAATCTTTGCAAGCTGTTTTGGAAAGGGATGGGAACTGGAGCTTTCCAAAGAGGCAAAACAAAGAAACCAAACTATAAATGAAAAAGACTCCCCCACCAAACCTTACTTATCATTTTCTCATGCTCTGATTCCAGCATTAGAAGAATTTCCTGCTCACCTGAGGAGGCCAAACCCAACCAATGTCCCCAAAACTAAGGTGAAAACCACCGACCAAGCAACCCAGCCACCTCCCCAACCCACAAATGGCTTAGAAATAACAAAGAAAATGGGTCAATAAATGTTCCTTTTCAATTCCTCCACCTTTAATTGCAAGACACAAAACCCCACGTGCTGTTTTGATACCTGGGTTGTGAACATGACAGTGAAAGTTTATTTCAAAGGAAATAGAAAAGTCAAAGCAGTTGCCATGGATCTTAAAGAAATCTAGTGAACAATAATTTCCTAATGGTGCTGTTCTTCCTCAATGAGGGTCTTACTCACACTTCTCCAATAAATACAACTATGGCTTGCTAAGAAAAAGGAATTAACCTCTTTAAGTGCTAATTTAGAACAGTTTTGAAGTGTTTTATTAAGAGCATAACCTTACACTTAAGATTCTTCAACTTTATTTCATGTGCACAGGCTAAAGGAAATAAACACAGGAAATTTTTCTTTGGGATTTTAACACTTTCAGGAAACACAAATACAAAGCATCTCATCTCCAGCCACCAGTTGTGAGGATACTCTTGGAATAACTAAAGTCATCACGGACCATGTATTTTCCATGCTCCTCCTTGTAACAGTTCTACTTTTGGCACCATGTATGAGGTTTTGGTAGCATTTACCAGGGAATTTCAAAGCAGGAGCAGCTGATTCAGCCTTGCTATTGGTTGTAATCAAAGGATAGAAAGAGAAATAGAAGAAATGACCCACCATCTATGTGAACTCAGAGAAGTTCACACTGCTAAAGTTGGGAATGAGAACAAACGGGTTCACTAAGACCAACTGTAGAGGGCCTATATAAAAAAGAATGTCAGCAAATCCTCAACTGGGAGGAAAACCTGGTCCAGTGTTGAAATCTAAACAATTACATGTCAAAAAAAAAATAAAAATAAAAAAGAACAGGTATCTTATGTTAACCTTTGAGATGCATGTACTGAAAGAAGCCGTGGAAGATTTACCTGTATCCAAGCGCTTTACGGGGGACTCATCATCCACCTCAGAATCTCCACATGCACTCCTTGATCTTTTCCTTGGGTGCAGAAGTGTCTCCAACCTTGGAAGGACTACAGACAAAAAGGTTTTGGTCCCTAGCTGTGGAGAAGTTGGCTGGGTTTCAGTGTTCTTTGCAGACTTTTGGGGGCTTATACTTTTCGATTTGCAGAAGAGAATGGATGTGCGTCTGTTTACATCAGTTGATGACTCAGCTACAGCAGAAACAGTCGACTCAGTGAGATTACTCTCAAGTAAATGTTCTGGAGTGTGTCCATTTATTTCTTTCTGAATGGAAGTGCTATATAATTCATTATCAAATTTTACTCTTTTGTAAAGCTTACTCTGCTCTGGATTGAGTTCTACTGGTTTGAGGGTTGGTGGTTCTGAATTAGTCTCCAAGTTTGAAGGAAGAGGTAATGCATCTGATGGTTCAAGTTTAGGGGGAGATTTATCTCCTGAAAAAATTATAAATAGAGTGTGATTTTGGAAAACCTGTAGTTAGAAAGTCTATTATAAAACTCACTATAAATTGTGCAGCCCACCAAATAAAATTGTTGTTTGGAAACAAAAGCATAACAGTTTAAAAACAAACCTTGGCTAGCAATGCTCTGGCCTAGTTAGTAGCTCCTATTTTAGACTGGGAATGGAACAGGGATAGAAAAGTAGGGATTTAGAGCTGGTGTTAATTTACACCTGGAGAAATACTCTTTACTTCTCATGCAGTTATGTTAGTTGCAGTAACTAAAGACTAAGAAATCTAACTGCTTTTTTTTTTAATAGAAAAAAGGGGGTGGTGAATGATTATCTGTTAAATGCAATTACACTGCCATTCAAGTCACACATTTTAATCTACCTCACCTTAGCAATATTCACCTTTCCTGCCTAAGAGAAATGTTATCAGCATGAAAAAAAACCCAAACCCAAAATGTATTTGGATCCTGATCTACTGAGTGCACTAAAATGTGTTCTCATTTACAGAAAGGCAAGATTTCCAAAGCTGTTCTACAATTAAGTTTTAACTACCAGAAGAAAAATCAATTTAAAAGGGGAGAAACCCCCCCAAAACACCTCCAAAGTCTTGCAGCTTCACTAATTGGCAAATAAAATACATACAACTTGACAGGAGAAATCAGAAAAACCACCCTCTACCATTTCTTCTTTTTGTTGGTATTTTTTTAGCAAACAAACACAACCCCAAACCACTCCCAAAAGAAACAAAAAACATTCCCATGCCCCAGTCAATTCCATGCTTGAAAAAGACAGAGATATAACTGTGAGGAATAGTACTTCCTAACCTCACCTGTAATTAACAATCCAAAAAGATCTTAAAAGCTTCTTTATAATTTCCAAAAACAATATTTTAAATTATGAATTAAGAATGTGCTTATTTCTTGAGTAAATATATGACAGCAATGTAATATTACATTAAATATTACAATATATTATCTCTGCTGCTGAAAAAACAGGTATAAAACCCCCAAGGGTTTAGGTTCTGTATTGGTTCTGGTTGGAAATCAATTACTTCTAAGTGCAGAAAAATCTCTGCCCCACTTAAATCAAATGCTAGCATAGTTCATATTAACATATGATTACCATAAGGGGTGACTATGCTCAGATGCTTTGAGGGCACAGAAGTATTAGAATTGGCAAACAATTTTCCAGGAAGACATTGGGAATTAAATTTACAATCAGATAAGCACATTTGAAGCACCACTGACTAAAAAAATCTGTAATTTATAATGTCCAAAGTGACTGCTCGTTGTGAATAAATTCTGATTTTTGTACAATTAATTAGAAAATATTCACAATAACATTTAAGCACACAACAAAAATCTACATGAGAACTATCTAGACACTAAAACTGAAAATTGATGGGGTCATTCCAGTATGAATGGAATAAATATAAATATTATAAATAATATTTCCACAGGATCAGAAACTGAAAAAAACCATTCCACTTG
>JANHGL010000116.1:0-14480 GCA_024611195.1 Ceyx melanurus | reverse complement strand
AGTGGAGTGGTGTAGGCGGGGCGGGGACGAGAGGGGAGTAGTGGAGTGGGGGGGGGGGGGGGGGGGGGGGGGGGGGTGGGGGGGGGGGGGGGCGGGGGGGTGCGGGCGGGGTGGAGAGGGGGGGGCTCGGTGGGTGCTGGCCGGCTGAAGAAGGGGGGGCTCGGTGGGTGCTGGCCGGCTGGAGAAGGCGGGGCTCGGTGGGTGCTGGCCGGCGTCTCAGAAGCAGAGAAGGTGGGGAGTTAAGGCCAGAACTGACCGCGGCGGTTGCCGACACCGATAACGTACGAGGGAGCAGGGAGTGGACGTCAGGGCAGCCCTTTGGATGTAATTTTCCAAGTCTTCGGCTGTTAACCGTTGTTTTTTTTTGTTTTTTTTTTCACACGTTCTTTTATTTAGATAGAAATTATTTGTGTGAGGCTGTAATTTAAGAAGCAAAAAAATATATAAATCTTTAGCTTAGCGGGGTGATGCTTTGTTGAGGCAGTGTGTAAAATTCTTTAGTTTATGGCTAAAGTTTCTCAGGTGTAAATGAGGTGATATTTTAAATCTGTGCTAGTTATGTTTCCTGTTGGTAGGGGGAGGGGGAAGCCTTTTATGATGCTGATAGTTTTCAATTGAAAAACCCGATGGGTCCTTATATTCTTTTTCTTAAGCCAAGCAGACAAAGGCCTGCGTTGAGGTTGGGGTGCTGGAAGAGGATTGGCATTCTAGTGGTCAGGATCAGGTTAGATGTTGTGGGTTCACGATTTACCCGATTCCTTTGCACCCACATGTTGTGGAAGGTGTAACCCTTATCTGTCAGTGCTAGGCAGCTCTTTAATGAAAGATGTAGTTTTGTTATGCTCTCATTGTGAATTTGAAGTGAGGAGGTATCCGAGTATGTTCCGTGAAGGACTTGAGTTAAAACATCCCCCAAACGTGTAGCTAGGGCTCTGCTAGTTGTACAGAGAATCCCGTTTAGAGGTTATTGCTCCAGTTGTCTGCACAACGCTATGGTCACAGGCAGCCTTGTGCTCGCAGGCCACAGGCTGGTGTGTTAGCACCAACCGTGTCCACAGTGCCCAGCTGCACTGCTGAGGTGTGGGGGTGTGCTATGGCCAGCCAGTGCCACTGTGGGTAGCAGCAAGCCACAGCAGGCAATTGGCAGTGTCTCGGCCCCAGCCACAGTTTGCTCTATCAGTGTGATCAGTGGGAAGTTTTGTCACTGGTGCTGCTTTTGTGGCCTGAGAGGCCACACAGAAGTGTGTGACCAGGTGTTAAGAATTGTTCCCATGTGTTGGGCATTTCTGTTGCATCTTCAGGGACAAGTGTAAAGCTGAGTTTGTAACTGAATCCACCTGAAGTGTGGAAACTTCATCCACCTTAGCCTCTGTACATCTTACATATGTAATCTGTGTTAACAGAACATTAATATGAAGCATATAAGAGGGTAGGGACAAACACGGTGAAGTTTGATTTTGTGAGCTAAGTTTGCTTCCTTTGTTTAGCTACAGCATGGGAGTCTGAGCTCTTGCTTTAAAGCTTGGATAGGACCTGCTCGGATAAAGTGTAGCAAATAAACTTTTATTGACTGCAGCATCCTATCTCGTAGGAGTTGAAAGTGTGATGCAAAGGAGTTGGGAGTGCAAGCGAAGACAAGGGCGGCCTTCATATAATGCATAAAAACTAGAGTGCATGTTTATAAAATAATGTTCTTCACCAGAATTAACTCTGGGCTTCTGCTAGGAGTTGTGTGTCCTGCTTTTTCTGCTGTGTTACATTCTATCCATGCAGTTGTCCTCTTAGGTGCTAACTTGGCTGAAAACTTGTGCAATGCACAGATGAATAAAAACCGTGTGTACCATGGTCAGACCTTGCAGAGGAGGCAGCGGAGGGAGGGAGAGCTGTGCTTTAAATGGCAGTCTGCAATTAGATCAGATTTAATAAGATACCATGAAATGCTACAATTACATTATGTTCTTTCTTCCAGAAGATGCTGTTAGAGTCTAATCAGATTACTTAGATCACTTTCACTACTGGTTATTAACTACATGTAGCTTAGTTTCTGAGCCATAAGATTGATGGTGTGATTTACAAAAGTAGTGTGCATTTAGGAAACAGTTGCACATGCTTTTTTTTTTTTTTGTAATGGCAGCTTTCTAGGCTATTTTTTCCTGCATCTTACCTGTGGAGAGTTTTCTCACAGAAAAAGGTCATGATTTACCGTCAGTGAACAACCCATGTTGGTAAGACTAATGAGAAACTGTGAAGAAGCTGTGAGAGTCTTGACCTTGTAGCTAATTCTGAAGAGGCCTCGAAATACTGATAAGAGATTCATGCCTTCCTCCCTCGGAATGTGGAAAATAGAACCTTGTCCACCTGTAAAACTTTGCCTGAGAAACTGCTAGCTTCACACGGGGGGAGGAATAACTGTTATGTCTGTAGCTCTGCTGTTTGACCAATAGTAAAAGATGTAAACACGCTTTGCTTTTAGAAACACTATAACCGCAGAATGGTTGTGAATAAAGATGAAGGACGCTGAACAATCACATTGATTGCAGTCGTTACTTCGGGTCCAGGCGATAGCCTGGCTGAAGGGGACACGACTTAGCCACATTGGCTACACTCGTAGCTCCTATTGAGTCGTTCGTCCAGCGGCGCTCTTTCCAACACTTACCTGTCCACAGAGAGCTGAACAGATGCAGCTAGTGAAAGTAATCCTGAGACCCACAGTTGTACCGGTTTGCAGAAATGGTGTTTAGTTATGTAATGACCAAGGTAGGACATGGGTGGATTGAGTGGGGCTTTGAGCAGCTTTGCTGAGGAAGATTTCCATGAAACCAAGGCTTTAACCTGCCTTGGTACAATCAGATTTTCCTCAATGGAAGGGAAAGATAATGCTTCTGACTTTGTAAGTTTCCATTTTCTAGCTAATCTTGAGTTTAAATGGAAAAAAAATAATCAAACCATATCTTAAACTCTCCAGAAATAGCTGTAAGATGCTAATAGATTTCTTCTGTACTTAAATTGAAGTGATGTAAACTGAATTTGCCATGTTGTTGCTGATTGCAGTAACTAAACTATTTTATTTTTAGGTCACAATAGGCCGAGGATTAGATCTCACGTACCAGTTGGTGTCACAAACCTGCCCCTTGATGATTTCTCGTAAGCATTGTGTTTTCCAGCAAAATGCAGAAGGGCAGTGGACTGTCAAGGATAACAAGGTACAGAGACTGATTAAAGACTTAATGCTCTGATATTGACTGAAAAGAATGCCCTGTTTGGATTCAAACAATGTAGGAGCTATGATATAACATGGTGTAAGTGTGATAGAAGATCCATTGGGATCTATCTTGCCTGTTGTGCACTTCCAGCAGGAAGCTTACATCTGCTGCAATTGGGATGCAAACTGTATTTCTTTCTGTAGATTTGTCTCTTGGTTTAGCATTTTTTTTCAGACAACTCTTGCCTTGCCAAAGGCTCTTTGTAGTCTGTGAACCTCTTTTGTGTTACTCTTTAAAAAAAAAATTCCTCCTATTACTACTGGCAGTATTCAAAGGGATAATGTTCTTGTACTGATAAGGATAACTGGGTACTCTTTGCCATAGTGACACAACTGCTTTAATTGTAATCAGCTACAACAAGAATCTTGTTGTTAGAAAAACAATGCTTCCTATTATGTTCAAATGAGTATCTTCTAAAAATCCTCCTCAAGTGATTAGGATAAAATGTTTCCATCAGAGTCCTCAGCTTAGTCCCACTTTGACTTCAGCAATCTAGAATTTATATCATCTCTTCACTTTCTTATTTGGTCTCAAAAATGTAAAATCATTAACTTGCTTTAAAAGAGCACTGGTAGAACAAAGAAGTTCAACATATCATGCAGATTTGAAGGATGCTTGCATCTGCAGCAGGTTATTCAGAAAGGAATGGGGTGGCTACTATTAAAATTCAGCTTCTCTCAAAGAAAACTCCTTTGCAGTACTGTATAAATTTGAAAACTTCAGAATTGTTGCATGACTGGAAACATCATGGTAGATTAACTATTAACACTTTCTCTGTGTTATCACTGCTACCGATTTTCCAGGTTGTTCTATTGAATCTCTTTGAGATATGTCAGTTAATGATTCTGCAATTCATTTTGAGCACAGATCAGTTTTGATGTTCTTACTTGAGCTTGAGTGTCTAATTTGGACAACCTATTTCTGCTTTGAGCATTATTTCTATGAGAATGTTTTCATTCTTGTTTATATTCTCCCTATATTTATGGAGAGTTGTCTTTTTTTAAGCAGTATAAGCAATGCTGCTTTTTTTTTCCCAGCTTTTTAGCGTTTCAGGTGACATTGTCAAGAAAATTGCTGCAGCATTCTGTGTTCTTGACAATGATCTGTGCAGTCTTTCTATTGGTTAGCTCTTATTTCTGAAACTTTTGGGCAGTTTTTTCCCCTCAGAATTCATTCTTCTGCACAAACACATATATTAATCTTGTTCTTACTGCTCATACAAAAGATCTGTAATGTGGGAATAACACATGGTAAGTAATATGATGTAATAATGGTAATAAATGGGACACAAACAATAAATTGGACATTGCAAGGTTATTTAAAGTGGTGGCTTGTTCTGATTGCAATGCTGAAGAGGTTGGGTATGTTTACAGTTGCCAGAAATAACTTGCAGAGGACTCTAACTGCATATTAAATTTCTTGGGTTCTCTCTTCATTTGCAGAGTCTAAACGGAGTCTGGCTTAACAAACAGCGCCTGGATCCCTCAAAAACCTATCCTATTGCTGAAGGAGACCGTATCCAGTTGGGAGTGCCTTTGGAAAACAAAGAGACTGCTGAATATGAGTATGAAGTAATTAAAGAGGAAATGGAGAAAATCAGACCCTTTTTAGCTCAAAGGAGTGACCTGGGGAAAGCTAAAACTTTGAGAATTAAACGCAAATTTAGTTTGGAGGAATCAGAAGCACCTGAGTCAGAAGGCCCATCAAACTCCAGATCCAAGAGAGACAGAGGATCCTGTGACAGAGAGTCTTTGGGGAGTTCATTGGGAAAGGTAGAAGAGGTCAAGCCATTAACAGAGAAGGTAGTTGTCAAACTGCCTTCTCCAGGACCAAGTGAGGAGGGTAGTGATCCAGTGTATAGTAGCCCTGTGCACTCCAAGAAAAAAGTGTCTGTCCCCCATAAGGAGGGCCAGAAAGGCTCTGTTCTTGTACAGTCATGGACTAGCTTGGGAATGCTGAAGAAAAGTCTAGTAGATATCATGAAGTTAAAGGCCAGAGTGCAGGAGAAGCAGACAGCAGTTCTGAAAGTGAAGCAGCAGCGCAGGAAGTGCGCTCAGAAGAAGGTCCTGGCGATGGAGCAGGAGCTGCAGGAGCTGCAGGAGCAGCTGCTCACAGAACAAGCACAGCAGCAGCAGCAGGTGGAAGAGCTGGAGAGAACATTCTCTAAAGAGCAGCAGAAGCTTGAGGTACAGTGGTGGTAATCTTTTTGGCCTATGTCTTGGTTTTATAGAATGCCTAATAGGAGACATTGATCTAAAATAAGATCTGTAACTATAAGATAGCACAGATAATGTTTGAATTACCCCTTTTAAAATTGTTATGGGAGTATTTAACTTTTAGGCACGTGTACCAAAAGAAAGTGCTGAAACAAAGGATTGGGCTGCATTGGCAATTAGGAAGAAGGAACAACTTTTTTTTTCTTTACTAATAGGCTCATAACAGCAAGATAGTAAAACCTTTCGGTTAGTAAAAAAAGTGTATTCTTAAAATCAAAAGTGTCTGTCTGATCTTCTATGTTTACAGAAAGGACAAGTCGAAAATAATTCAATTCGAGTGTGAATATTTCTCAATATATGGCTGAATTAATGCCCAGTTTGCATGACAAACACATGCCCCTTTCCAAGAGAATTATTGTATGCCTTAATCCTGAGAGGAAGATTTTGTTTTGTTGGGGTTTTTTTTGTTGTTTTCTTTTCCCCCCCCTACACTTTCAAAAACCTTTTTTGCAATCTCTGTTTTCAAGCAATATGTGTATGTTAAGTAGCTTTTTTTTAGATAACAAACTAAGTCTTTCTATTTGAGTTTCCTGGTTTGAAGGAAGTAAGAAGTAATTTTGGGGTGAATTTCATAATTTGTCAGTTACTTCCTTTAAAATCAGCTGTTAAAGGCAAGATGCCTGTATAAGAAGTACAAGAAGTCTGGACTTGTGTGCTTAGGTCCCATGGGAAGTTTTGCTTGAGCTGTAGGTATGTCAGGTCTTTTTGAATGTGGTCAAAGAGTTGCAGGTTTTTCTCATGTTTAAGCTGTTGCTGATCTCTTCTATAAACATGGAAGTGATGCCTTAAGAGCTAGAATAATGCTGAGGTGTTCCATGTATATATCTGTAAATGGTATTTCCATTTAAAGTCTTCACTATAAATTATAGCTCTCGTATCTGTCATACACATGTAACACTGTAAAGCTACACTGGGACATCTTGCTGAAAAGCAGCATTGTTTCTTTAAGCATATCCTCTAAAGAGAGTGTGCAAAGTGGTAATTTGCTGTCTCTTGCTTTCTTCCAAACATTTTACTTTTTTTTTTTTAACCCCTAGGGAGTAAAGTGGCAATGTGGAGAAGATAATTTGAAGGAACAGCTGGCCCAGGTCCTGCAAGAGGCAAGTACTTATGAGTCTAGGTTTGGTCTAACTGTGTAACCCTGATAATTTAAATATTTCTTACTGCTGTGGCCTCTTGGTAGAAGGCAAGGACTTTGCCTTAGGTGCAGATAGGATGATTTTAATCTACAGACAAAGGTGCTGTCAGAAAGCAGGAGACCTCACTTTGTGGGAGCTGCTGTTTGTCAGCAAATATTAGGAAAATGTGCACTCAGATTGAAAGCATTAATCTGATACAATATTAATTGGTGTTTTTTTAATTTTATTTTGGTTCTTGGGCCAGGGGGCTTCTTAGTGAGGTCTGTCTGATGGGTATTTGTTTTTGAAAAGTTATTTTAGCAGTTTTAACCAGATTAAAAAAAAAATCACTCTTGATTAGGAATGTTTGTGAGATACTGCCACACACTTTGCTTTCCTAGGCTTTTTCTAAAAGGCCTTTCCTTTTGCACAGATAATCTGAAAACAGCTTCAGGTGTTTTCTGTGTACAATGACAAGTTTTGTGATTGATCCTTGTGTATCAAATACCCCTTGATACTCAGTGTCTCAGATAAAATTTAAAATTGTGATTGTAAAGCCTAACTGTAATGAAAAGAATAACATGGGAGAGGGGATGAGAAGTGCTATAACACTGAGAAGGTCATAAATACCTGACACTACATTCCAATTTGAAGGCTAAACTGTCTTAACACCCCAAATCATATAGACATATATTGCTCTTTAGGAGGAGATTAAGAGAAATTAGTATGGTGGACTTTGATTATGGCTCTGTATATTTAAAAGGATAACTTATAATGACACCACCATTATTCTGCTCTGCTGTTCCAGCATCATGCTTTGATGGAAGAACTGAGCCGTAGTAAAAAAGATTTTGAGGACATAATTCGAGCCAAGAATAAAGAACTGGAAGAAACAAAGGTGAGGAGTAACTGAATTTGCAGTTCTACTTGGAAATGAAACATTATATGCTGCAGTAGAGGAAGTGGTTTATTTAATTTGTCTGCACTGTATTTTTGCCTCCATAGTGGAGGCAAAAATACGATGAATTTCCACACTGAATATAGTGAAATATAATTAATTTATTTTGTGCCTCTTCAAATTCCCATTCATTCAAAATACTCCTGTATTTCTAGGTGGCAGTTGATTCCAAGTTTCCAGGATTGGGGGAGAATATGCCTTGCACTGTTTAAGTTATTGTTGAAGAGTCATTACTAGATTTGAATCATAAAGCAAGCTCAGAGCACCTGAGCTGTGTAGATAGGTCCTTCATGAGTGCATTCAAGTAAAGCTGCAGTGTTCCAGAAGTCCTACAAAGGAGTGTAAGACTGAATCAACATGGAATTTCAATATTGAATGGGATAACCCACATTTCTTCATGTCCTTGACACAAAGTAGTGAGTAGGGAAAAAAAGAGAGATCATTTCCCATGTCTTACTCTTGGAAATTCACATTGTCCACATCTGTCGGTTTGGCTTGTTTGTTGTGCTTGTTTTGTGTGTGGTGGTGTGTGGGTTTTTTCTTTGTTTGGGTTTATTTTTCATCTTTGCAGCTATGTTGCTGTTTCAAGTAGCAATGTTTCAATGGTGCTGATTGGAAGATTTTTTCTGTTACTTTTAGAAGATAGAGCAGTTACCTAGGTGTCTAATTTAATTCAAAAAAATACTGGGCAGTTAAATGCAAGTCAATATTTCAAATTCTTGTGCTTACTGTTTTGTTAATATTTGAGGCATTTTGTCTCTTGAACGTTTCCCTTTTTGCATCAGACATCAAAATAACTTTTCTGTTAACTAAGCCAAGCTCATGCCAGAAAGAAGTTGAAAGAGATTCTGAGAAGATTGATCCATCTGGTAGTTTCTTTAGGCTGAAGTGAATTTTGGTAATGGCTGCTGTTCTTGCTTCTAAGTTTTCTACAGTGGGAACATTTTCAAACTGCTGTGACTACAAATTGGCGAGAGGTTGCAGATCTGCATATATCACAAGCACAATTTGACATGTGGAGATGTGCAGTTGTATAATTTTCCACTTGGACTACTTTCCTCTGCACTCTCTTCCTGGCAGCATTATACTGAGTAAAACCTTGTGTACTTCCCCACTAGGAGGAGAAGGAGAAGGTGAGAGCCCAGAAGGAAGAGGTGTTGAATCAGATGAACGATGTGTTGGAGAATGAGTTGCGGTGCGCAATCTGTTCTGAGCACTTTATTGAGGTATGTTTAAACAGTTATGGATTTGTCAGTAAAAAAGAGACTTGAAGCTTTCCTTGATTCTTTCAAAGCATTAGACAGGCTTATTTCTTTACTAGTCTAACAGTCCCAGCAGACACAGTGAGTTGTGGGTAAAGACTGGTTCAAAAATCCGTTCTGTCTGCCCTGACTTTTCTCCTGGGCAGCAAGTTCTCTACCTCCACAGAGATGAGTGCTTAATCCCAATGTGCATTTAGGCTTGTAGCAGTTCTGAGTGTTTTTGAGCTGATGCTCTGAGCTGCTGCAGATAGCCTGATTGGAGAAGAATCCTTTTGTAGTGGACCTTGTGTGAAGTTGACTAGGGTTGGTCTGCTTCAGGTTTAGATACAGGAAGAGGTTAGTAAAGGAAGGGTAGTGCAGTGTTCAGTCAAGTCCTAAACTGTTTATATTGTTCAGATAAATTTCTTTGAAAAATTATCCTGCTTTCATTTGATTCTAGAATAAGTGATAAGATATGCCTGAAAAGTAGTGTGTTACTACTATTCATGTTTTGATAAACCTTCAGTTTCTTTATGTGCATTTCTGCTACAGTAAACTAAATGTGTTAGCCTTGTGATAATGACTTAAGAGGTAGCTGAAATTTTAACTTCTGGTTTCTCAGTAATTTAAGATACAATTCTGCAGTTTTTTCCATAACATCCTTTTCAAATTGGGGAAATAATTATTATAGTGTTTCTTACTTGCTGTGATCTGTGGTGAATCCATTAACGAACTTGTAAAACTTGTGTGCACTGGCATGGGAGAGTTTGTATAACCCCTTCAAAGGCTAAAGAACAGGGGTTTTGGACTTGCTCCCACTTTTCCTGATCGGAAGCTTTCACGTGGTTTTTCTGACTTGGGTATTTTTTTTCTCAGGGATGTTTCTGTGAGTGTGCTCTGATATCCTGATGCTTTGAATTCCACAGGCAGTCACTCTGAACTGTGCACACAGCTTCTGCTCCTACTGTATCAACGAGTGGACCAAACGCAAGATGGAGTGCCCTATCTGCAGGCAGGACATCAAGTCGCAGACACGCTCTCTGGTGCTGGATAACTGCATTGACAGGATGGTAGAGAAACTGGATGAGGAAACAAAAGAGCATCGCCTGACCCTTATCAGAGAGCGGAAAGGTGAGAGGTGGGTGGATGTGGCATCATGTACAATCTCATATTCATGTCTTTTGTACAACTTGCTTTGGCATCCATATATCTAGTAGATGCTCGGGGGATGCTGCAGAAACACTGGAAAGTTAATTTAAAGATATCTTGTGTAACTATCTTTATTGCACAGTAAAATAAAATTAAATGTTTGAGAAAAATAATTCTATCCTGATCAACCATGAAATTCATACCACTTAGCCATGCTAAATGTTATGCTGTTTCAAATTAATTGCTAAGTAAAATCAAAACAGTATAGAATGGGCCCTGAAAAGTTCACCAGGCACTTTTTAGTTACATTATTGACTACATCATTGCAAAAACTCAGCAGAGCAGTGCCTGGTGAGAAGCTCTGAGTTCTGTTCTGTGGGCTACATTTGTACAGGAAATCTCTGAAGGGAATGCTTGTGTGCCATGAAAGTGTGTAGCTGAACTGCCAGTTGCTAAACAAATTTAATTTTGGTGAAATTAAAGCCCCTGTGACATAAATACATAATCTCTTGGTTAGTTGTAGCTACAAGATAGTGTGTGATGGTGACAGCTAAACTCCATCGTGGGGTAGTTCTGTTCTGCTTCACTCTTTCAGATTTGTTCCTGGAGCACTTGACACTGGTATCTAGGTGCTTAAATATAAAAGTCTTTTCCTTCTACCCCTTAGTAAATTTCTATTGCTGTGTTTCCTTGAGTAATTATTTTCCCCTCGTAGGTATGAGTGCACAATCCTTTATTTTTCAATGTGTCAATCCTTTTATCTAGTGAAAGATGCTTTTGAAACATTTCAGTTTTTTCCATGGTGACAGAGTCACATCAATAGGCAGTGTTAGTTCAAATCCAAAATAACCAATCACTATTGAACTGATCAGTCTGATTCCCCTAGGAATAGCTGTGTTGCTCAGAGGCTGCCCAGCTTGGCTCTTATCTCTGCAGAACTGATGCTGCTCTTGTGCAGTACTCACATCTGCAGAATGTGCCACAGCACTACTGAAAGGTCATTGGGTAGCTAATGGTGACTAGATGGTGTCACCATTGGATCCCACTGCATTTCTGTATGGCAAACAAAACCAGTGGTCTTCGCTTGTTTTGGGCAAAAAGACGCTCATAGTCTGCTTTCATATGTGGTAGATGCTCTAATTAAAATGAATGTTAGTATGAAATAGTTTAGTTTTACCATGACATGCTTCAGGAGGAAGGATGAGTTGTTCATGTATAGCTTTTCATTCAATGATGGAAACATTTTGATAGAGGTGAAGATAATCATGTGTATATTTAAACATGAAATCCTAAGAAGAAACTATCTGAAAGAGAAATAATGATGCAAGTGGCACTTGTGAAGCTCAGAGCTTCTCGGGAAGCCTTTTCAAGAGCATTAGTAGAGCAGGCACCAACAGGACAGCTCACACTCTTAAATGTATGGAAGTTTTGATGGAGCCCTAAATTTCCTGAACATTCATTATTTCTTGAGAACTCCTTACCACATTTTGTCCCTTCCCTCTTTCTTACCTGTCAAGATGCTGTGATAGCCACTTCCATTGCCAGCTATGTGCCAGGGAAGGGATGGAGAATTTCTCCCCCTCATCTGTGAGACCTTAATGGAAAAGGCACATAGGGAACTTAAGAAAACAAGCAAACAAAAAAGCCCAACCCTTTGTTCTTTTCATACTAAAAATTGAAAAGAAAAAGGCATATGTCTTTTGCAAACTGACAGTAAGAGGCTGTAAGTTTCAAATAGCACTAGTAATTTAGCCTTTGTTGGTACATTGGTGACTACTAACTTTTGTGTCTGTGTTTTGAATGCAGGGAAGCAGAATGTGTTGGTGAAACCAGCCACAGAGAATGAGACCCATGTCATGTCTTCAATCTACTCCCTCATAGGGAGTATCATCTGGGTGGACCCTGAGGAGGATTTTTACTTTAATGGAAGCTACTACAGTATCTGAACACTGTTACTGCAGAATCATTTGCCTGTGTGCTGCACAGAAACAACTGAAGGGTTGACTACTGCTGGATGCATGAACTGGATGTCTGCAAGAACAGACTCTGTGAAGAGTTTCATTTCTAAATTAATATACAGAAGCTTGATCTTCAAAACAAAATTTGGATTCTGAAAATGAATCGTTGTTTATGCTAGATGGTTGACATGCAAAACTCCCATGATCTTGTGACCTGCATCACCCCCCTTTCTTTAGTGAATATTTAAATGTGTACATCAGCTTCCCTTATTTCAGGCAGCAGAGGGAATGGCCCAAGCTATTTGAGAACTTGGCCATGCCCACCAGCAGACAGGAGAGGTATATTGGGGAAAAGGGCCAATCTAGGTTTTGCTCTTAATTTATCTGACAGCTGGAGTCAGCCCAGGCTTCTGGCAACGAAGGTAGCAACGGGTGGATTATAGACTCTGCCAATTCTGAAGTGCTTACATGCATTGTAAGCTGAGCTGCTGGCCACCTGGTTGCTCTGTTGATGTTACTCATTTCTGCTAGGAATTCTGGAAGATTTAGTCTTCTCCATCCCTTAGCTAGTGCTCTTTTTATGTAGTATCTTTGATTTGTTCCTTCTTCAGGCTTTTGCAGAAAGGGTCTTAGGATTGGGAAGTGGTGTGTCCAGAAGCTATAGAAACACACACAGCTCTTGTCAGCAGCAGAGAAGAACTTCTACTTCTTCTTAAGTGCTGTTTGTGAAATGTCCTGTTTGCAGGGTAGGAAAGCAGCATCTGTAGGCAACCCCAAGACACAGAAGGAAGCATTTTAGTTTTATTGTTTACAAAAGACTGCTGTTGAGTTGTGGGTTGTACTACCCTCACAGCACATCACTAGTCCTGAAGACACTGAGCAAATCTTGCCTCATCCTGTCAAATTTTGCTGTGAAGTTCCATCTCCAGTGGCATATTCTTCTGACCTGGCTGATAAATGGAAAGGTCTGTTTTTACACTGTGAGAAGAGGATGAGGGAATCCCTTCTCATCTGCATTATTTATTTGGCCTTTTGCATGTACTTTCTTGTTTCTGTGTTTCTTTTGTTTAAGAAGGAAAATACAAATCTGCATTAATTTTCCTTGCTGCAACCAGTGAGCTATATGTCTTTCTCCTAGCTGTCTTAGATTTTGGGGTTTTTAACAATACTGCTTCATGTTTTCATTGCTGTAAGCAGTGTGACTTTTAAAGCTGAGAGACTTGTGGCTTTAGGAATTGATAAAAGACAGCCTAACTCTTCAAGCCTGTAGCTACCCAATGGTAATTTAGTAGATACAATCATATCTCTTACATTATTCTTCTAAAGAAAAATCCTGTTAAAAAGATATGTTAATGATGGTGCTGTCTTAAGGACATAGTATGTTCTGACAGATTTGATTGGTAGGACTTAATCAGGGAAGGCAGGTCTGATCTGTGGGCCAGGAAACTTTCTTAAAATCTTAGAGGTTTCTTTTGTGAAGGAGTCATTACATCTTGAGTTTTCCTTCTTCCCTTTTAAAATTCATTTTTCTATATCACAGAATCACGGAGTATTGGGGGTTGAAAGGAACCTTGGAGATCTTTGAGTTCAACCCCCCTGCCAGGCAGGATCATAATCTTAAATATAATCTAACACAGGTCACAGAGGAACACATCCAGGTGAGTCTTGAAAATCTCCAGAGAAGGATACTCCACAACCCCCCTGGGCAGCCCGTTCCAGTGTCTGTGACCCTCACTGTTAAAGAAGTTCTTCCTCATGTTAAGGTGGAACCTCTTGTGTTCTAGCTTGTAACCATTCCCCCTTGTCCTATCACAGGGCACAAGTGGGAAGAGGCTCTCACTTTCCTCTTGACACTTAGCCCTCAGATATTTCTAAACATTTATCAAATCCTCTCAGTGTTCTCCAGACTAAAGAGTCCCAGGTGTCTCAGTCTCTCCTTATAAGGCCTGTGTTCCAGTCCCTTAATCACCCTTGTAGCCCTCTGTTGGATTCTCTCGAGCAAATCCCTGTCTCTCTTGAACTGGGGAGCCCAGAACTGGACACAATCCTCCAGGTGAGGTCTCACCAGTGCAGAGTAGAGGGGGAGGAGAACCTCACTCGATCTGCTGGACACACTCCTCTTGATGCACCCCAGGACACCATTGGCCTTCCTGGCCACAAGGGCACATTGCTGCTCCATGGAGAACTTGTTGACCACCAGGACTCCCAAGTCCTTTTCCACAAGGCTGCTTTCCAGCAGATGACCTCCCAGTCTCTAGTGGTGTAATTTGTTATTCTTACCCAGATGCAGGACTCTACGCTTATACTTGTTGAACCTCATTAGGTTCTGCCCTGCTCAGTTCTCCAACCTGTCCAAGTCTGGCTGGATGGCTGCACAGCCTTCAGGTGTATTCACCAATCCTCCCAGTTTGGTGTCATCAGCAAACCTGCTGAGCAGACACTGTCCTGTCATCAATGTCACTGATAAAGATGTTGAACAGGACTGGACCCAGCACTGATCCCTGGGGGACTCCACTG
>JANHGL010000114.1:0-30503 GCA_024611195.1 Ceyx melanurus | reverse complement strand
CCCTGCCCCGTCGCGCAGGCGGGGAGGCCCCCCCCCGCCTCGGTCTTCGCCGCCGTCGCGATGTCCCGGGGCGAAGCCCCCAGGGGGGGTCGGAACGGGGAGGGCCACGGGGGGGGCCGCGGGGGGGGTGGGGGGGGATGGGGAGGGCTTAGGGTGGGGAGGAGTGGGTTGAGGGGTGCGGGGAGCGGCCGGATCCGGAGCAGGGAGGTTCCAGGCAGCGTCTCTGTGGAGCTGGTGGTCGGGGAAAAGGGGAAGGCGAGGAGTATGCGGGTTGAGGGGGGAATCCGGCAATCCTTTGCCTCCCCCGCCCCTCGGTGCGCGGCCCCTTCCGCCTCTGGCGCCGGGAGCCCGGTACCTCCCTAACGGTCCAGGCTGATCGTCCAGTGCTTGGACCCGTCTCCGCCCTCGCTCTTGAGGTCCTGGAAGAGTTGCGTGAAGTAGTGCGGGTCCGCGTTGATTCGAAGCATCTTGGCGCTGAGGCGCTGGATGATGCCCAGGCAGCGCTCCCAGAAGCGGCCTTTGTCGCCCTCCACCAGGAAGGGCTTGAGCGGGTAGGAGATCTCGTTGCCCATGTAGGAGTAGGCGAGATAGAGGCAGGTTAGGAAGGCGGCCTGCAGCTCGGCCTGGGTCCCGATGTCTTCGCCCCGCAGCGCTTCCCGGCACAGCAGGTAGACGAACACCAGGTTGGCCGGGGTGATGAAGCCCTGGTCCTGCCAGCCCTGCAGCAGTAGCGAGCGGTCCACGCTGCGGAACCAGGAGATGAGCTCACCGGGACTCAGCTCCTTCAGCCGGTAGCAGCGGCGGCACACGAAGTCCCCCAGGCAGCGCAGCAGCTCGCCGGTGGACGCCTGCACCACCACCCGCCGCGGGGATCCCGGACCGCGGTTGCCAGCCGGCGGCGGTGGCGGCGGCGGCTTGCCCCCGCCGGAGCCCGGGTGTAGCTCCTGGGGCGCCGAGGGCACGGTGGGCACCGGCACGGCCAGCGGGCCCTGTTTGGCACCGTCGACCGACCCCGGCCCCGACTTGCGCAAGTTCTCGCGGTTGCGCTGCACCACCAGCGGGTCGGGCTGGCCCTGGGCCCCCCCCGGGGCCCCACCATCGGGCTTCGGCGTCACCTTCTTGGTGCTCTTCTTCTTCTTGGCCGAGGCAGCCACCAGCCGTTTCCAGGTGAGGGCCGAGATGAGCACGCCGGGACGCTTCAGCCGGCTCTCGCCTTTGCCCGACACCCTTCCCGGCGCCTTATCGGCCAGCAGCCCCCCACCGCCGCCCTTGCCCGAAGAGGCGGCGGGGGAGAGGGAGAGCACCGTGCCCATGCTAACGCCGAGCGGGACGGGCGTGCGGGGGCTGGGGCGCCGGCACCGCCCATAGGAGGAGGCCGAGGACTGCGGGGGAGGCGGCCCGCACCGGGTCCGCGATGCCCGAAGATGCTTCGCCGCGCCCGCTCTGGGCTCCGCGCCCGCTGCTGCAGCCAGCCGCGGCCCCGCCGCTCCCCGCCTCTCCGCCGACAGCCTATCGCCGATGCACAGGCCCCCGTTGCGTCCCGCCCCTCGCCGGTAGGCGGGGGAGAGCCCGGCGCGACTCAGCCGGGCGGCCGCCGCCCCGGCGTGACCTTCATCGACTGGGAGCTCGTCCGGAGCTCCCCCCGGGGCGGGGTGTCTGGGGCCTGCGATGCCGTCCCAACCCCTCAGCATTGTGTGTTTGGGATGGGAGATTACGGTAGGGCAGGGTGCGAGGGAGCCCAGAAGACAAGGGCCACAGGAATGGCCTGAGAGGGTCTACTGAACTTGGCCACTCTCACTCGAGTCCTGTTCTGTATTCTTACCTACAAGGCAAGGAATGAAGCTTCTGATACTAATAGAGTGTGTGTTACATCCCCACCTGCATA
This sequence comes from Ceyx melanurus, assembly GCA_024611195.1. Lineage (NCBI taxonomy): Eukaryota > Metazoa > Chordata > Aves > Coraciiformes > Alcedinidae > Ceyx > Ceyx melanurus. Next base: position 28,618 of record JANHGL010000114.1, on the reverse strand, counting down.
CACACACCATCCTGCACACACACAGCCCCCCCCAAAGTGGGGAAGAAAAGCATTGGACAGTGCTAGAAGGGAGGGTGTGAAGGGATGAAGAGCAAGAAGCCTGCAAGCATGTGCTGGGGGAGCAGTAGGAGAAGGCATGGGGCTGGGGAAAGGCTGGCTGTGACTCAGCAGCTGCCACGAAGGGGCTAGGATTGGTGCAAGAGCTCCAGCTATGTGAGAACCAGCTCCTGGGCATGGCTCTGCAGGAAGCCAAACCACCCAGCCTGGGCTCCCAGCTTCCTAGATTCAGCACCTGCTGTGTGAGCAAAGCATTGGGGTTCCCACCTGCCCTGGCTCTTCCCACTCAGCCCTGGAGGCAAAATCTACCAACAGACTGATGATTGCCAGCATTAGGCCAGCTGAAGTCAGGGACCTTGCAGAAAAGAGAAGGGGCCTCCTCCAGGTCCCCAAGATGGAGCCCTTGGGGGAGGAGTGAAGAGATGCTGCACTTCATCCTTGCAAAATGTTATGTGATAAACCAGCCACATGCACGCAAGCTGTTTCTCCCTCTCCAGATCCAAGAGAGACACGAATTAAACCTGCACCTTCTGCTTGCTGCCTCCCTGCTCCTCTCAGTAAGATCCCCCTTCTATTTCTCATGAACTGCAGGAGAGATCCTGCAGCTCTGATTGCTATGGAGGGTGCCAGGCATCCATTAGGAACAAAACACTCTGATTGCCAGGCTGCTCCTGCATGTAAAGCACTGGGAGAGGCAGCCAGCAAAGGTCTCAATGATGCATTTTCATATAGCATTTTATGTGTGAAATGAACATAAGTCAGTGCCAGGAGGGAGCTGCTGCTGGGTGGATCTGGGCTAACAGGCGGTAATGAATTATCAATCGGGAGGAGCTAAGCCAGCCATTCCCCCCCCGCCGTCCTCCTTCACTGCTGACGCTAGAGGTGTTTGCAATGAAAGCGCAGGCTCAGAGCCAGGTCTCAGACTTCCAGCCAGGCCTCCCCATGCCTGGTGCTGATGTGCCACATCGAGGGGCAGGGCACAGGCTATACCCCCTGTGCCATGGGAGAGAAGAGGGGAAAAGTCTCATTCCCACATATCCTGGGCTGTGTCCCGCTCTTCCCTTGCAGGAGACAATAGTGGGATCTGCAAAGAGCATGCACAAATGCACACAGACTCCCAGATACTGACATTTGCTTTGGGAGTGGCCAGAATCAAAGCGGATCTGGGCCAGCATCACCTACATGAGGCCAGTTTAGACTGAGCTGTAGTAACCAGCAGGATTTGGTAAAGGGGTACAAATACAGAGAAGGAAAATTAGGACAGCACCCTTAGATGTATAGTTCTTGTTTCAACCTAGGCAAGAAGATGGTGGAGCTCTAGGGAAGGGATGGGAAGACGTTTGTAGTCTTTTCTCTTTTAATGTTTGAGGGTGTACTGATTTTTCCGGTGTGCAAGCATTGTCACATCAGAAACCCACAGCTGAACCTTCCTGCATATTGCTTGCTCCTGCTGGAGTAAAATTGTTCTCAGATTGCTGGATCTGAAACACATGGAACCTCCCCGCCCTGTGTGAACTCTCCCAGATTGGCTTCCCTGAACTCATTAAGAAGGGCTGTTTGTGTTCAGGGGTGATAAGCTGAGTTTTGCAGACTTTTACACAGAAGTCTAGGCCAGATTGCTCCCCTGCCTCCCCCAGGTGGGCATGCTGCTACTGGCACCAAGCAGCTCAGTGTGTGTGCACCTCCTACCCCTCCTAGGAGGGGAGATTTGGCCTGTTTGAAAATCCAGCCCCAGGCTGTTCAGTAACACACCTTGAGGCCTTGGCTATGAGCAGCAGAAATGCTCCAGGGACAGTTATTCCCTTCTTGCCTGAAAGCTGCCTGTGTCCAGCTGCAGGAGCAGCACTGGGGTAGAGATGTCAATGAGGCTTTAGTCGTTCCCCAAGTCAGCACTCCTGGAAGTGGCAAAGACTTCCTGCAAGCACTGGGGAATTACTCAAGCCTTACAAGAACATCAGGATGCTTCTTATGCAGGTAAAGAAGCAGCTTTGCAGCTTACCTGGGAGGCAGCTGCTCTTCCACGTGAAAGAGGAGGATATTTTTTCCCCCCTTTTCAGTTTTACTCTTCAGGCTCCAGCCCTAAAGCTGGCAGAAAATGATACAGCACAAGCTACATCACTGGGGCCATCTCTTCTTGGTTCTTCCTCTAGGTCTCAGTTGTAAATGGTCAGTGAGCAGGGAAGGGCACAAAGGAGGGGAGGAGGGCAGAATTTCCCTTCTCCAGGGAATTAAGGCTTCCAGCCCAGGCAGCTGGAATTATATGCCCTTGTAAGTGAGAGAGAAACAGAGAAGGGCTCCAGACATGGTCAGTCTCGCACCTAGTCTCAGGCTCCTGCCCTCGGACAAATCATCAGCTGCTGGTGGTACGGCTTTGCTGGGACACTCTTGGCATACACAGATCCCCTGCTACTACAGGCCATGCTAGGCAGGGCACACATACTTAGCTACATGCTCACGCCTACAAAGGCATGGTTTCTTGTTCAGGCACCTAATTTGGGCAGTGTAAAGGACTATACCTGGCCTGAATCAGGAGGATTCCAGAGGGGGAACTGGAGTACTCTGGTACTGAGCACAGCTAGCTGGGCTGAAGGAATGGAGACAATCAGAGAGATAGCAGCACCAGGGGAGAGAAACAGGGCTAAAACCAAGTAGTACTGTGCAAAGACTCTGAAAGAGTTAGTGCTGGCCTGCTGGAGCCACACGGTTCCCTGGGGGTGCCTGGAAGCCAGTCTACTCTGCTCCACCTGAGTTGAGCCTCCCAGTGTATAGAGCTGTGCAGCTCTGCTTGCCCGACACAGGTGGGAATGTAGGGACAGGACAGGCCTTGGTGAAGCCTATGCTAACTCTCACGTCCTTGCCAAGATTTCTCTGCATGATACTACCATGCTGGGGCTGTACCAGTACGTAAAATGTGGCTACCAAGAAGATGGAGACTCCCTTTTGACAAGGAATCACATGGAAAAGACAAGGGGTAATAGATACAAGTTACTGCTGGGGAGGTTTTGATTGGACTCCGGAAGAAAATTTTTCACCATGAGGACAATTAGACATTGGAATAATCTCCCATGGAAAATAGTGGATTCACCTATATGGGACAGTTTTAAAGCTCATCTTGCCAGGGTGCTGGGCCAACTCATTTAATTTTTTTTTTTTTTTTTTTTTTTTGGTCCTGCCTTGAAAGGTTGGATGATGGTCCTTGAGATCCCTTCCAACCTGGTATTCTATGATTCTGTGAAATGCACAGGCTCCCAGCCTGTGGCACGGTGGCTCTCCCAGCATCCCCAGGACAAGAAAAAGGCATTTTGGAAATTCCTGAACTTCCTAGTCTGATTCCTCCAGGCTGCTGAGACTTTGTGAGGGGTCCTGGCTGAAAGCAGCTGGCACATCCTCCTCACTGGTCCAGAATGACAAATGAGCATGCATTTGCTGGCTGGCTGGAGCTGTTCTTTAATAGCTCACTTGCTGTGCTGTGGTCTGTCTGCACTGGCAGGGAAAAGCATTGTCTCCCTGGCAGCGGCTGGCCTGCCAGCTCCTGCACTGTGCTACTTTCTTTACCTGTGGAGAGAGAGCTCACAGTCTTAGTACATCTCCAGTGAGTAGGTCTGACAGCTCTGGTTCTTGCCCTCCTAAGTCTATACAGCATGCAGACAACCTCCAGCAGAGCTCCTGCCTGAGCTGGGATTCCTGGGAAGCCCCACAGGACCTGGCTGGCAGGTTGTCTGAAGCACACAGGGAGAAGAAACCTGCTTGTGTTTCCAAGTGCCTCAGTCCAGTTATCTCCCTTCTCCATCCCTGGTCCCCTCCATCTTTCCCCTTCCCAGTTTACAAAGGAGAGAAGCTACAACCATGGTTCCACTGATGGGGGTTTACCCTGTGATACCCCCTTAGTGTGTGGTTCAGGGTGGGGGACAGTGCCCTCCTAAGATGGCTGGAGGAGCTTGTGCAGTCCCTGCTTGGAGATCAGCCCTCCATTCATGCAGAGTGGAGCAGAACACAACCAAGCTGAGCAGCCCTGTTGCAGCTCCTGGAGAGAAGCTATTTTTGTCCTGCTGTTTGCCAAATGGCAGTGCTGAGAATGGCTCAGAGAGACACAGCTGCTCTGGTTGGAAACCATGCAAGGCAGAGACAGGCCTTGAACTAACATGGAAATACAGATCTTTCTGATCCCTGGGTCGTGTCACTAGTCAGCCCTGAGGCTTTGATGGGGAGGTGAGTACCCCATGTGGGGCACAGCCTGGGATTGTTGCTGGAGCCATGCTTCACAGTCCATATCCCTCCCAGGACTGCTGCTAGGAAAGCTTTTAAGGGAAGAAGGTCTCAGCTCTGCAGACAACAGGAAAATATAACCCAGAAAGCCCAAGTGTAGCCATGGGCTATTTAAATGCCTGCCAGCACATCCCTACAGCCTTGTGGCAGGAAGAAACCCACAGCCACAAGCTGGTAGAGGTTAATGAAGGGGCTAATTAGCCCCCCTACAGACAATTAGAGCTCCATTAGGAAAGCCTTGTCATCCCAGAATGGGGAGGCGGTGGGTGGTCTCTGAATTAGAGCTCCCGAAGACTTGAGGTGGTAGTTGTGGGAGTCCCTGCGCTGCCTGGGCAGGGGTCGGGGAAGAGAGTCGGTGCCCCCCAGGCCGGTGTCACGCCGGACCGCCGCTGTGGCGCCCTCTCGCGGCAGTCTCCCGCGGAGCTCCCCGCTGCGGTCCCTGCGCTGCTCCGGGTCGTCTTCCCATCAACCGGTTGTCTGGAGCTGGGATAAATTTGCTCCAGCGGTTCCATGTCCAGCCCATCACCGTATCTCTCTGCCTCCTCTGCTTTGGAGAGGCAGGAACAATGGCACAGGGAAAGTGTTTGCTGTCCTGGTAGTGATTCCTCCCTACTACCTATTACCCGCTTGTGAAGACCCAGCAGATCCCAACCTGTAGCCTGCACAGAAGCAGGGGGCATCTCTGGGACCTCCTGGCAGTGAAAGGTCTGTGGGTGAAGGGGATGAGGTCTCCTTGGTTTAAAGGGGTGCCACAGGGTGCTGTGTGTGAGAAGCAACTCAGAGCAAGGAGAAGAGGGAAGATAGAAACATAGGGCAGGGAAAGCATTTTTCCCAGTGCTCCTCCATGCCAGGGATTTGTCCAGAACCAAGTAGGATGGCTGGATCCTGATCCCAGGACTCCTAGTTTCCAGCTCAAACTTGATCCCACATCTCCTTGGCTGGCAGGAGCTGAGCAGTTCAGTCCTTCAGGATTGCTCCCAATCTGGCGGGGATACAGCTTTCTTCATTTAACCTGCTCCTGCAGACACAGGGGAGACTCAGGACACAAAGGCCACATCACGGGGGCATAGCTGGCTCTGCATCTGCTGTGCCAGTGCTTGCTGCACAGTCTATGTGTGTGGGTAGATGGTTTTGTGTGCCCGAAGTGGCTTTTGCATGTGCATCTGCCGGCTGATGCTGGCCCAGCATCAAGTGTTGAAGCAACCGAACCCTGGTGTGAGGCTGTTGTCCCCTGGCTTTGTTTCACAGAAGTGACAGGGAAGGCAGGGCCATAAGCTCTAGCTTTCGGAGCATCTTGTCCCCTTGCAGTGCCCAGAGGGACCTGGTGACACGTTGTGGGGGGGGAGGGGTGGGGCTCGCTGCCCACCAGGTGGAGCTGCACCCCATGTTTTGTTGCTGTTAGGGCGGTCCAGGTCCAGCCCTGGTCTGCTGCTTTTCCTTGCCTTGGGAAGTAGGGATCCTGGCCTTCCCCAGCCCTCTGGGTAGTGCACACGTGAAGGACAAGCCTGCAAGTCCCGAACACATATATTTGGCAGCAAGTGCAGACCCCCAGCAGCACACGGAGGTCTCCCTCTTGCAGGTAGACAGTGGATATTGACTCAGTATTTTAAAAGTCTTTTCCCCAACAGCCACACTCAAGAGATTGTACTCTGTGCAGTGTTCTGGCCTGATGCTTTTCTGGTGCTTGGGGCTGACTTTATTTACTGCACAGATGAGGTGGGAGTCAGTCTCAGCCCCTGTGAAGCCCTCCATGTAAACGGCACCTTTCCTTTTTCATCTGCATGGGTGTCCCTAAGGACCCCTGACCTTCTGGAGCTGCTGCAGGCCACACCTCCATCTCTGCTGTGGCCATTAATGGGATCCCAGGATGTGTGCTCTGTGATCCTGAGCTTGGGGTGCATCTGCTCAAGCACTGCAGCCCCATGAGTTGCAAAGGACTGTGAGTTTAAATCGTTCACCTGCCTTCCCACTGCCTCCTTGGGCCCTGGGTCAGGACTGCTGAGGACTGACTACCTGAGATCCAACTGCCCCGTGCCTTAGCTTGGAGTGATCCAGGGTGAGATGAAACTGTGCTCACTCTAGGGAGCTGCCCTGAAACCACCTGCCTTTTTTTTCACAGCTTTAGACATGCCCCATGAAGTCTGGGGCCTAGAATACCCCTTGATCAAGCAGCCCATTGCCTTTTACAACCCCTTTTCTCCTCTGATGCTTGTCAGCACCATGCAGGGATCCCATCACAGCATGTGTCCCCTCTTTTCTCCACATGGAACCCCCAGTGCATGACAGGCAGGGGGCTGGACAGTCAGGGAACTGGATAGGGTCTCTGCCCTCAGTTGTGAGGCTCTGAGGAAGGGTCTGCTCCTTGCCCAGTGGGATGCTGTCAAGCCTGGTTTGCAATGGGAGTGAGGGAAGCAGCTGTACAGGAAATAATCACGGCTTGTTCCAAGATTAAATCACTGGTGGGAGCGAGAGAGAGGATAAAAGGAACCGTCTGTCGTTAGAGGGAATATTAACCCGGCAGCAGGCTGGGAGGGGGGAGAATTTTATTCCCTGCACTTGTTGGCTGCCAGGCTCACTGTACACAGGAGGCTCAGTGCTGACAGCATCTCTCAGCAGGACATGTGTCCTCTGTCCTCAGCTCAGACCTCAACACTGGCCCTTCTCCCTCCTCTGCTTGAGGGAGGGATGCTGCTGTGAACTGGGACAGATAAAGGATTTATTGATAAGTGGGAAAACTGAGGCAGAAGTGTGCTGCCTGTCTGGCACTGCATGGAGGCAATGAACCATTTGGTCCCTCCAAGCATCGTTCTTGCTTTTCCGAGGCCAAGTCTTCACCCAGCTCCTCCAGATGAGTTCAGCATGTCACAAAAGGTTCTTGTTTGGTCTGGCCCTTATCAGAGGCCTGCCTCGAGGTCCTTCAGCATGGGAGCTGGGCTGGAACTGGAGCAGGTGGGGCCGGGAAGCAAGAGACAGAGTAAAGGGAAAACAAGAGACCAGCTGCAAAGGGGTGAGCCATCGGGGAGATAAGATAGAAGGAGAAATGCAAAATATGATGGGTGGCAGTCAGGAGGGAATGTGGGAAACTATGGGGCACCTTGGGTCAGCCCAGCTGGGAGAGACACTTAATGGGACAGACCCTTTGGGGATGCAGGCAGCCGCAGTTACAAGTTCCCAGCACTGCTCGTCCCCCGTGGACTGGGACCTGCTTTTGGGTCTGTAAGTATCTGAGATGGGACCCCGAGACTCCTGTGCCCTGTTGACCCTCAGCCACTGCAGGAATGCTGCATGGGGACTGAGCATGACCCTGGAGAGCTGATGGGAGCAGCAGGCTCTGGCATGAGAGGATGGGGACACCTTCTTCATAGTCCAGTCAGGAGGTGCCCATGCACTGGCCAGGCTTGGCAGTCTGCTCCAGGTGGTGGTCCCCTCCCTCACCCGGGCAGGCTGGGGCTGCAGCAGGGAGGAAAGCCATGCTCTGCAGGCCAGCTCAGGGCTGCAGTTTATGGGCTCTCCTGTGCCAGGATAAACAGACCCATGGGGGCCAGGGTTTGCAGCAAGCGGTTCATGAAAGCCTGCAGTCCTGTGCCTAAGGCTTCCTTTCCTTTGATGGAAGATTCCCGGCTGTTTCTCAAGCAAAAAGAACCCAGCTCCTTCCCCCTTGTCCTCTTTCTTTCCCCCCCAGCCCAGTCCCTCTCCAGCTGAGGCCTGGGCTGAGACAGGAAGATGAGCTATCTTTGACTGCCTCTTTCAGCCTGGTGGTATTCCACAGAGCCAAGCCCTCTCTCCTGTGCAGGATGAGGCCCCTGGTGCTCAGTCTTCCCACACGGGGATGGCTGGTTGCACAGAAACTGCTTGAGCCTGGCCTGATTTTGTTCAAGCAACTTTCTTTATAAGGATACTCCCTCCCTGGGGAACTCATTTGAGAAAGGCCAGTGCTGCTGGGAGCAGTCAAGACAGGAATTTCTCCCACTGACACAACTGATGGAGCAGAGCATGTGGGGAAACCAGACCCACTGCAGAAATGTTTCATCCGCAGTGTGCACTGTCAGTGTTACCAGTGCCAATGGGTGCTGCTGCCCATCCCCTGGGCCCTGGGGTTTACCATACCTGCAATTCTTCACTAAGGAAAGGCTCCCACAGGACCAGGTGTGGGCTGAGACCTGTGAGTGGTTTGAACATGTGTCCCCCAGCACCCCAACTAGCTCCCATCCATTCCACTCTGCACAAGACAAAGATCCTGAAGTGGGTAGAAATCCTGCAAGCTCATCTGGAGCTTGGACATCTCTGCAGGCTTGCACAGGGGAAGGTCTTGCCCAGCTGCACACAAACCCCAGCGAGCAGCTGTTGCCAGGACACTGCAATTTCCAAGCCAACATCAAAAAGCAACTGGGGATTGGCTTGTGAAAGCTCCCACACAGCACACCCTCTGTGTTTTATGAGCGATGTTTTACAACATAAGTGCTGCTATATTAAGCCACGCATCTAACTGGAAAAACAGGAGACAGCGAGGCAAGGGCAGCTACCTCAGTGCTTGAACACCATGTGAGCGTGTCTGTCTCCCACCCAGGCTCTCTCCTGCCTCAATCCCCTTCTCCGGCCCCACTGTGTGCTGGCAGGAGACACCTATGGCCCTTGGGTTTTTTGACAGGGTGCTACAGTGGAGTGTTTTCCAACCTCCTGCAGCCCCCCAGCCTTTCTCCTGGGGTATATAGGAACTGCAAAATGGGGCCAGTTCCCATCTTTTAGTGTAAAATCCTTGCTGGTAGCGGGGTATCAGGAGCTTTTCAGGGGGATGCTTGACTTCAGCTGGGATCTTTCGATTCCTGGGCACAGTGTGAGTGTGTTCGGGCAAGGCCAAACAGGGGGAGGCAGAGGGGGAAGGGGTTCTCCTTCCCGGCGGCGCCAGGAGAGGGTGCTCTCCGTCCGCGGCTGCGTCGGGCCCGAACCGACATCTCCGCGGCAACTCCGCACCCAGCTGGCAGTGCGCTGCATGGCTCTTCCGAGGCTCCGAGGTGCAGGAGAAAGCGGAGGACTCGAGCCAAAAAAAGCCTATGCCCCCTGGATGGGCCCTGGTTTTTTTTGCCTTACCAACCCTCGCGGTAAGGATTTGCACGGGGAGCTGTGCTTTTGAGAGCTTCCATCAGCAGACCCTGACCTATATCCCTGTCCCTCGTCCATGGGGATGGATGCAAAGGGCGTAGCCATGCCCTGCCCTACCTGGAGATGGAGAAGGGAGCAGTCCTTGGCAAGACAGGACCCTTGCAAGAGAGCGGTGGAGTTGATTTATGCTCCTGACAATTCTCTCCCAGTCGGGCAGAGCTTTTAATAAAGAGTGAGTGATTTATGTCTCCTTTTAAGTGGGAAGGAATGTTACCTAAGGCAGTCTGCCCCTGACACCCCCGCCTCACTGTCTCGCTGAACCCCCAGCATCTGGACTAGCAGGAGGGGAGCAGAGATGGTCTCTGCACCCATCTTCCCCTAAATCTATCCATGCAGCTGAGATGGCCTCAATATCTTGCCCCATTCCCTACAGCCTGGCCTCGTGTGGGGATGCCCTGGCACCTTGAGGGGAGCAGTGCTTCATCCCCTCCAAACGACTCCAGGCCTCAGCAGCAGGGCACTGCACAGTATATGTGCCACCCCACACGTAGCAGCGATTCAAGGAGAGCTTCTGCCCCAAGACCTTTCTGCTCCCCTCTTTGAGGACCCATGTAGTGGCTGGCCTGGGGACAGGATGACAGCTCCTTGGTAGTTGTCATGGTTACTGGGTATTAATGGATATGGGCATGAGCATTTCCCAGTGATGAGCAGATCCAGAGAGAAGGGCTGCCTTCAGCCCATCCAGTTCCTGCCCTCCTGGAGGGTGCTTGTCCATGGAGCCATCTCCATCCCCCTCTGCAATCCCTCCAGACCCTGAACCAGTGCTGGACATAGCCAGAGGTATGTCCAGCAGCTTGAAAACGAAGGGGTTTCTTGAAACTACCATGACTCTTGAGTCTCTCAGAGCAGATAAGGAAGGGGACCTGTCTCCCCCCCTCCCACCCCTGCTGCCTGAATGGGTCTGGAAAATGCCCCCACCCCCCCCACCCACTCCCCTAAATGGCGGGGCATGGTGGCCAGCAGGAATAGGGATACATCAGAGCTGCAGGACCCCACCAGCCATCCCCTTTCCCCTCTGGAAAGGGCTGATGAGTGAGGACAGGGGATAAGAGCAGGGGCGGAGGGATCTTCACCCAGACAAAAGCTGCCCCAAGAGGCTCCCAACTGCTAATGAAGATGAAGTGCCCGGTTCCTTTTCTTCTCCTAGTGAAATCTAGTGGCTAAGGGGAAAAAAATGCTTTCAAGTGTATTCATCTATAACATAGCCTGGGAGGCAGGGATTCCAGCAGCTGGAGAAGCGGCCAGCTGAGAAAACTGATCTCACACTTCACACACGTGCACATATACACATATGTGCAAACACACGTACACACGTTCATGCAAGCAGCATACAGTATGTGTGAGGTGCCTGCATTGCACATGCACACAGACATCAAAATGCCATTTTTTCTCTGTGTAGATGAAGGCATGTGTTGAGCAAAACACCTCCAGCCCACACAAAGCCCCCATGCCAGATCCCACATGCCACAGAACACACATGGCAAATGCAGCGCGAAGTCGGGCACGTGGCATGCCAAGGGCACCTGCCTGGCACAGGCACATGTGCACACACACACACACACACACACACACACACACACACATGTGCACACACATGTGCATTCATCCTTCCCCCATCATCAGGCCTGATGGTTGTTCAAGCACAGACTGTGTCATGTGGCCGTGGTGCGAGCGGGTAAATGATGTCCCAGCATGGAAAGCATTTGGGGTCACTGCAGTGTGTCAGTAAATATGTCAATTAATTAATTAGGTTGTGGATTCTCCTTCTCTGGAGACATTCAAAACCCGCCTGGATGCATTCCTGTGTGATCCTGCTCTGGCGGGGAGATTGGACTAGATAATCTTTCCAGGTCTCGTCCAACCCCTAACATTCCATGATTCTATGATCTGATTGCTATTGATGTATGGGGAGGCAGATTAGGGAAAAGTGGGCTGGAGCTCTCCTATTCCATGGATGGATGGTCTCCTACCCCATTCTGACAATGGAGTCTGTCCCAAGTCCTCCCCTGCATGCTGTCCCACAGCCCAGACTTTGAAACTTTTAATTCCAGCCCTGATACACAAGATCTGCAGTAAAGAGTCCCACTGCTGTCCTTTGCCTGGGAGCCCCTCTACCCAGAGACCCTTCCACATACCTGGAGCACTGTATTTCCAAAGTGCCATCACCAGGCTCTCTGGGAAGGACCCTCTATGGCCCTACACTAAGTAAAACAAACCCGGGGCTGTTGTCTGTCTGTGAAGATCTCTGCCATGGACAAGCCCACCTCTAGGCTGTAAAACACATCCTGCAATGGGCAGCTTGTGTTCCAGATCCTGCTGGGACTGTCCCTGACCCAGACCAACTCCTAAAATGCAAGCAAAAATTTCCTGGCTTAGTGCAAGTTGGCCCAAGCCAAAATCACATGAAGGCAGTGCTAAAAATTCCCATGGGGACAGTCCTGCTGCTGTGCATGGGAATACCCTGGGACTGTTTGTTTTACAAGTGCAGATGTAACCAGAGATTCCCCCATCCTTTCCTCTGGAGGCTTTGAATTAAGTGGCCCATTTACAGACAGTCATCCAGGGAATAGAAAGCATATGGGGAAAAGGAGAGGGTCCTCCCCAACACATCTGACAGCTAATTGTACCCCCAGACCCACCAGAGATCCTACCCTCCAGGCAGCAAAGCATTTGCTTGCAACCCCCTGGGCAAATAGAGGTGTTGCAGAGGGAGGCAGGATCCAGCCCTGCTGACGCCCACCTGCCCGCTCCCAGCATCTCTTGGGTGCCATGCATGGCTAGACCCTGCTTGCTTGTTGCAATCAGCTGCCATGTCAGTTGGGCATGAGTGCTGAGAAGAAGTGCCCCACAGCTCTGGGTCAGGGTGGAAGGGAGTGTGGCTGCTGAAGGCAGCTCTGTCACCGTTGAGGATAACCAACTTGGCAAGGTATACTGCTATCCCACTGCACCCGGCTGCTGACAGCCGGCTCCTTAGTAGCTCCCAGCTCCTGGTTATTAATTCATATGGATCTACTTGGCTGCGGCTGGAGAAAATAAAAAGTAGTTGGGTAATTGCACATATACCCCCAAGCAAATAACGGGAAGAGGGGAAGAGAGGGATACAGCTTAGTCAGAAAAGCTATGAGAAAAGCTATGGGGGGAGGAAGCCCGGGAGCAACCAGAAACTTCTTGGCATGAGGACAAGACCTCAGAGCCGGGAGTCAGGACACCCCCACCCCTCATGGGCTCAGCCCTGGCGGCCGCGGAGCCCAGCCCCGGGTGAGCTGCCCCGAGCTCCTCAGCAGAGGGCAGTGGATGCTTACGCACATGCCAGCACACCTGCGTTTCACACCCTGGCACTCACCTCTGGGTGCCCAGGACACGGGGTTGTCCTGGCAGCATCGACAGAACCAAAAGCAGGTCTCTGCCGCCGTGTTAAGGAAGAACCTGAGACCACCTTGGAGGGTAAACTTGTCCCCAGGGGCTGGTGGCGAGGAGTGACAGCGGGGTGAGCACTGGTACTGCAACACATCACCAGGGCATCTCGAGTGGAGACTGCTGCCCAGTGAGGGTGTCTATCTGCATAACCCCAGCCCTTCCTGAGGTCTGACCTTTCCCCAGTCCTGACCCAGCTCCCTGTCCTCTCCCTAGTTCCTACTGGAAGGACTCATGATGTCTGCAGCCCTACACGGCTCTGCTCAGCCCTGCAGCTAGCTGCATGCTGGGGATCCCTGCTTGCTCCCAAGACTCCTCTACCATCTGGGATGCTGGACGCTTTCTCCCCCTGGCTTATTTTCATGTACACTTACCACAGCAGCAACTTTGAGCCCCAAGCAGCAAGGATCAGGCTATAAAGGAAGCCCAGAGGCATGGGGGAAGTGTCCACATGTGGCCACTGTGGACTGTAAAACTGGGACCCCATCTCTTTTGCTGGGCAGGGGAGTTGAGAAAGTGCCTATGTGCCTGTGGTCAGACTCCCATGTCAGAGTGGTCCCTTATCAGAATACAAAGGGGTGCCCTATAGCTGTGTAAGTGGGGGTGCCTATAGTTATATCAGAAGGGAGACTATAACCATATAAGCAGAACCACTGTAGCAGTATAGGGTAAATGACAGACAGCCACAACATCCCTCTCCAGCTGCAGGAGGGCCCCTGGTGCCAGCCCTTCCCTGTGGGAAATGAAGTACCATCCCTTTCCAGTGCATCCTAGGCTCTCCCAGTACCTCTGGCCTCACCATCTCGGTACTGCCTGGCCCAGATGTGTTGGGAAGAGGGAGGGAGCAGCCCCAGCAGCTGTGGAGCATTTAGGCCAGATGTGGAAGGTACACTTTGCAATGGTGAACCATGTGGAGGCCGCTGAGCTGGAGGCCTGTACTTATCTGGCCACGACATGGCAAAGGAAGAAAGGACATTCCTCCCTTAAGAACAGCTTGCACACATGGCGTCATCCCCTCATTATTAGGAGGGAAGCCACAGAGAGGGTGTTCCCAGCCCCCAGCCCCACTGCCCCCCACTCCACAGGCTAGGATGGCCCCAGGAAGGGTGGTGGGAGCCAGGCAGGGAATAGGGGGCTTGTGGGATGCTGCCATTGCCATCTGATCCCCTGCTCTGCGTCGTTCTCAGCCTCTCAGCTTGCTACAAGGGCAGGAGACATCCTGGCTGGTATTCAGTCAACACAGCACTTTGGGCAGAGTCCTCCTGTCACCAATCCCAAGCTACGGCTGAATGTGCCAGAGCCTCACCAGATGCTATGTGGCCTTTACTGGCCATCGTCTCACAGTATTCCTGGGTGATGGGGGAGCTTGTGGCAGCTCTGGCTGAAAGAGATTCCCAACCCATTCCAATGGGGCTGCTATTTGCCTTGATGGGAGACCTGGTTTGAGGAGCTTGGCTCAACATCTCTTCCTTGGAAAACAGTCCTGGGAGAAGCCCCTGCCGTGGCCCAAGGCTCCAAGACGCTATCTGTCTGGAAGAGCCTCCAGATGGGGCATGGCACTGAGTTACTCTGTGCTGGGAATGGGACATGCCCTCTGAGTCCTGCTCAGAGTTCACCCAGAGCCCTACCATGAGATGGTCCATGAGATGCCAGAGGTGGGACATAGCAATTTGGCTTCAGAGACAAGAATTAAAAGCTCAGAGGGATTTTCAAAGATCGGGGGAATCTAGAAAGCAGTCTGGAGAGTCTGTTCTGGGCTCTGCCAAGGAAGGCACTCAGCTACCAGAGCAGCAGCAGGAGGCAGACTTGGTGATTCAGAGCAAGAACAACTTGGGCATACGATGGGGCTTGCCTAAAGCCAAAGGATGCTCCAGAGTGGTGGGACAGAGGGAAGGGCAGAGCATCACTCCTCCTTTTAGAGCTGGTTTTGTCTTGTCTGGAGTAAAGTTGCCTTGATAATCTCTGCAAAAACCCCATGTGTTTGATGTCTCATGACCTGTGTCCTGGGAAGGGCAAACCCTGAACTGATGATACCGACCCAAGGACTCCACGGTCTTGGAGAGGAACCAACCTAACCCCCTTGCCAGTATTTCCAGTCACCACAAGACAGCAGTGATGCTGGGTGTCGGGAAACATCAGAGCACGTGTCTCCCGTCCTCATGGGTGAGAGCGGCGTGTGGGCGTCAGGACACACCTGGCCAGAAGAATCTCAGCAAATTACTTCTCCTTGATGTCTGCCGCTTCGTCACGGCAGAAGCACGGCATGCAAAGGGCTTGGTTTTGAAGGAGCGCCGAGGGATGCTGGAGCCGGGCTGCTGCCAACTCACCTGTCACTCCTTGCACGCTGCCCTGGGGCTCGTGGGCTGGGGGGAGGCAGGTGCTGGGGAGCCAGCTCGGCCATGGGGCCGTGGCCGAGGAAGCAACCAGGCAGGGAGCTGCCTCTCCCAGGCTCCTTGCTCCCACTCTGCCAGGTGCTCCTTTGCTGTGGGAATGCAAGGCACTTCCAGCCTTGGATATATTTCTTTTTTGCCCATGACTTTCACAGAAGCCTTTGCAGTGGTGTTAGTGAGGGGGATTGTTCTGAAATGGAAGCACTCAGTGTGGGGGAGCATAGGACTGCATAGGACTGAGACTTGCTTACCCCCTGCAGCCAGCCTGAAAAACAGGGATTGGGTGTGTTGAGAAAGATCAGCAGGCAGGAGACCTGCAAATAAGCCCATCCTGCTCAGGAACCAACTCTGAGGACCAGGCAGAGGTGAACAACAAGCAGTGAAGAGACCAAGGGGGCATGCCTGCAGAAGTGGGGATGGTCAGAGACCCTGAGGTCCATGGCAGCAGTTTAGGGAGGTGTCTGGACGCTGTGAGATGCTGTTCATCCTCTTGCAAACTGTGAGGCCACTGAACAGCATGAGTCCTGTGCTTCTTCGCCACTCCATATGATCCAACAAAGCCTCAGGGCAGGTGGACTCATAGGGTCTGAGATACTCCCCTGCAGCCAAACAAGGAGCTTGGCTCAGGCTGGCTTTGGACACAGGACCCTGATCAGTAGAAGAGCCCAAGGACATTTCTCCTGCACTGACCTCTCCCATGTGGGCACAACTGAGGAGCCTATGGGGACTGGTAGGCACACACCCCAGGTGAGAGAGGAAATGTGCTGTGATGAACCTGAGCCCTAGCCTGGCTTGGCAGGGGCAAGTGTGTGATCTGGCCAGGTCACTGTCTCATTTTTTTTTGCAGGGTTTTAGTGCAGAGACATGCACCATGTCTGGTTGGTGGCGAGGGATGTGCTGGGAGTGGGCCAAGGTGTGTTGGAGATGAACAGTTCAGAGAGGAAAGTCAGCAAGGCAGAAGTCAGGGCAGTGCGGGCAGGGACATGTTGGCATGTCCTGAAAACACTTGTTGATTTGATTGAGCCACTGGCAAGCAGGGAGGTGTCATCACCAATGACCAGCTTTACAGGTGATGCACACGGGCTTGAGGCTGCTGGCAGTGAGCAACACAGAGCCTGGCTACATGGCTGAGCACAGCGTATGTGAGGCAGTGCTGGGACAAGGACAGGGGCAGGTTATACCTGCAGAACAAGAGGTTCCACTTTTGTGACATGTGGTGGTAAGGGCTATGGATACTTGGGAGCCAACTCTGCACCTTGAGCACCCAATGGACCTGTTTGGGTCACACACAGGGGAGCTGAGGCTGCCCACTGGGAAAACTTGTGCTTTAGTGCATAACGCAGGTGTCTTATAGACCCAAGTAACATGGAGAGTTGGCACAAGAGAAATCTGATCTGTTTCTTTGGGGCATTGATGTGTCTTCCCTTCTTGGCTGGTAACACTGCAAGCAGCAAAATCTTCCCTTGGCAGGAAGGGACCATTTCCCAACAGTGTAAGCCATCAGGATATCTCTATGGGCATGGGCATGCACTTGGAGGCTTGAGGGATAAAGGAGCTTGTGCCAGCAGCCAGGTCCTGTGTCCTGCTACACCAGAGGAATCTCTTACCATCCTGGAGTCCTTCCAGGGGACCATGGGGACTTGTAGGCTGGCCCAACAGATGCTGATACCTGTCAACAGCCCTGTGCCCTGGGTCCGAGGCCAATATGGACCAAAACATCTGCCCCAGGTGATGCTTTTGCTGGTGGTCAGAACCATGATTGAGATGGGGAGTTACAGCCTCTATCCCAGTGCTTCTGCCCTCAGCCTGGCTTCCAAAAGCTGCCCAGGACACGGCAATGAGGCAGTGATCACCATCCTGCAGTTCAGACAGGGAGGCTTCACCCCCTCCATACACCTTGCACCCTGAACTTCTTTCCCAAGGGTTTTTGAGGCTACTGCTTCTCAGGGTGTTTGGCACTAGAGTTTGAGATAGATCGAAGGCAGCCCTGCCATGCCCCACTTATTTTGCCACTGCATCTTGCTGAGGCACAGCTGCTGAGGCAGGTTTTGCAAAGCTCTGCAAAGCAGCTGCCTGGATCCCTGTCATCAGAGTAACATGGGGTGGTACCTCCCAGCCACGAAACCCTGGGGAGATACTGAACAAAGCCCAACTTGTGTAAACCAAGACAGTGCTGGTGAGGTGTCTGCCACCTCCCTGGCCTCCTGCCCTCCCCTCTCAGCCTATCTCAGCCCACATTTAACAATTACCTCTTCTCCGCACAGCTCCCCAAGTGCTCCAAGTGATGTGGGCCAATTCCCCGCTGGCAACTCCCGGCTGCCTCCCAGAAGTTACATCAGCAGGGAGTTGGACCATGTGCATCCTCTGTGCAGCACCTGGCAGTGTGGCAGCCAGCACCTCCCTTGAGCCTACCAGGGCTGACGCCAGGCATCGGCCAAGCACCCTGTGAAGAAACAGCATCCCTTCTCCCTCCCAGCAAGGGAAATATGGTGCCCTGCCTTTGATTTGCAGGGTAGGGCCTTCTTGTAGGTGCAGTTACCTGAGCTGGAAGTGGTCCAGGGAAAAGGATTTTACACTCTGCCTTTGGATGTAGGAGGTCATCAATCCATCAATCAGGGTATAAATCAGTGTTTTACATCCCATGCTTCCAGTAGTGATCCCAACACAAGTCAGCACCTTTGCCAGGGTGTGCTGAGATTGTCTGACACAGCCATTGTATGTCTGACTTGGGTTAAGACCTGGCACCATGTGGAGAGACAACCTGAGGTGCCTGGAAGCCACCACCCATATGCCCAACACTGTCCCCTTGCTGCTAACCCACACAGCTCAGAGTGATATCTGGGCATTGCAGCCATCAGGAATCGCTCCCACAAAACCAAGTGTCTGATGAAGTATTGCCACTGTATGTCCTGGGGAAGCCGTGCTTGGAGCCATCCCTATCCAGCAGATCACAGCACTGCACCTGCCAGCACTCACCTTGGCATCACAGGGGGGTGACTGGCACCACTGGCTCTCCTATCCCTCCCTTTCCCTGCACACACGCTGCACTGTCACCACAGGAGAGAGCAACACTCTTCCCCACACCGGCAGGACATGTGTCACCTCCTTCCCCAGAGGGACCCAGACTTGGAGACTTCTGGTGAGTCCAGACTGGATGAGCAGTAAGACTGGGGTATAGAGGGGAGCTCAGGAGGCACATGGTGATGCTGAGCCAGCACTTGGGCAGAGGACCCCAAAGCTCATAATTATTAATGCTTAGGGCTGTGTACTGGGGAGCACTGGGGGGCTGGGAGGTGAGACAGGGAGGGGAGGTTTCTTGTATCCACCTCTCCCATCTGTGACAATCCTTCACTCCATCATCTCTCCCAACCCATGCAGACTCCCCAGCCCTTGTCCTCTGGTACTCACATACCTCCTCTTCTCTTCAGTGGTACTCAAGGGGCTTCTGGGTAGGGCTGAGAGATAGAATAAGGGCACAAGAGTGGGGGACACTTCAGGGATGTAGCATCCTTACACATGGAGTGGGATATCCCACATGTGATAGTCCAGGCTTGCTCATCACTAGGGATCTTCTGATCACCTCTTCTTGTGGGCAGCCACATATCTCTGATCTCTGTCAGAGTGCCCATCACTGAAGTATCCCAGCTCTTTGTCAATTGGCTCTGGAACAGACAATGACCTGGAAGCAGTGGTGTGAGGGAAGAAGATGGGTGATGATGTGTCCCAGGGTGGTGATGTGGCCCAGTCATCCCTTCACACCCCTGACTGCCAACCCCTTTGGGCATGAAATGGCTCTTTTAGCTCCTGAATGTCTGATGCCATTCCTGACTTGGCTATTTGATATTCCCTGTACTCTCACCCATCCAAGCAAGGCAGAAGGAGCCAGCAGCTGACCCAGGGGCAGGGAAGGGCAAAGAGAACTCAGCTACCCACCGGGAGGTGGCAAATGGCCCGGAGCAGGCAGTGCAGCAGGGTGGGCTGTTGCCAGCTGCCTTGCATCAAAAGACTGAGATGAAAGTCTCCAGCCACAGCCCTTGCCAAAACAACATGGACCCCCTTCTGAAATTACTGCTCCCTTGAAGGAGGTTGCTTTTGCTGGAGCAGCAGAGGAGAAAGCCATGTTTACACACCAGGTTTCAAGTGTGGCTCACCAGATGCCTCACTATAATTACCATTGTTAGGAGGGGGGTGAGTTGCTGGGGCTTGATGCTGCGGGTGTTTGTTTATTTGTTTGTTTGCAGCCCCAGTATAGGGCAGCTGGTGAGGGAGGGCTGCTCTGCCAGCAGCTGGCAAGCTGGGCTCCCACTGAGCCTGGTGCCTGGCAGAGGGATGCTGAGGTCCCTGGTGAGAGTTGGGCCAAGGCAGCCCTGGGCATTGCAGTGGCACAGGGAAGAAAAGTGCCTGGTGGGGAAGGGTCTACCCAGAAGTGAAGGGATGGAGCTGAATTCTGAAATTCTGGAGTGCTGTGACTGTGGCAGCAGTCAGCCAAGGAAGCCTGCAGCAGGGACAGGGAGTCAGGAGGCTCTGGGATCTACAGCCAGAACAGAACGATTGTGGCTGCAGCTCTGCCTGCAGCTGGAGTACACCCTGAAGTGTGCATGAGCAGAGCAGGGACAAACCTCCTCTTTCAGCCTCTCTCCAGCTTCTGGTCTCCAAGTCAAGATAAGAAAAGTGCCTCATCCCTTCCTGCATTCAGCCTTGTTTTAGCACTGTGCTTTGCCACAGGGCTCACTTGCTGTGGAGGATTCACAGCCTGAGATGCCTTCAGGGACTGTTCTTTAAGGCATCTCCTCTGGCTCCCTCCAGCAGCAGCACCAAGCTATAGAGACAGCACAAGTCAGTTTGTGACATGGAAGTGATACCAGGAACAGGACTTCTGGGTTCTATTCCCAGCCTGTCTGCTTCTTGCTATGTTACCCAGAGGAGCTCCTGTGGGCTGGTGCCAGAGCTGACAGCATCCATCTTGCAGGCAGGTTGTAGGGCTGAGCTGCCAGCAGCAAAGTACTTTTAGGGAAAGACTGCTTATCACCCAGCACATCCTGGGTTTCCCATTGCTGCCAGGCTCCTCTTTCAACCTGACCAACACCTCTTGAAGAGGAGACTTGCAATATCTGGGATACCTGTCCCACAGTTTTAACAAGTAGCCACATCAAAGCCAGTCCAGGACACCCCATCCCACAGACTTCAGCACCCATGAACAGTGATCATGATGTACAGTGAAATAAGATTTACTTCTCCTTGTAAATCTGGGCAGGCAGCATGTGCATGGGGGCATGTGAAGGGTCAACTGTAGTGCTTCTCCTTTCCACTTCACAGCCTCCTTGGGCTTGCACTGGAGGAATGAGGCAGAAGCCTCACTTGGCTCAAATGCCTCCAACACTGCAGAATCCCTAGTCCTGGCCAAAAGTGCTCCAGCATTCCCACTGTTGGAAATGTGTGTCCTTGCTAACCCAAATGGATGAAGCTTGAAGTCCCAACCCTCAGCTTCCAGAAGAAACACATCAGTCACACGATATGCTGGTACATCTTTAGCAAGCACATGGTTACCAGTATCACTCCAGACCTGGCTTTGCTTGGAGATGTTCATCAAATGCCCTATCATCCAGCTGGTCACAGCAGAGGCTTGGCACTGGCAATGCCCTGGTGTGGTGAATGATTATTTTTAGGCAGATGTGGCAAACAGGTGGATACTTTGGCTTTGACTTTTTTGCTCATTTTCTACTTGAAGTCAGTCCTATAGGGATGCCCACAGGGATGTGGGCTAAGAGAGCAAGTGAGGAAAGAGCCTGCGGGCCTCTTGGAATGACGTGTGATCCTGGTCGGGTGCAGGCAGTGTGATCAACAGAGTGGCAGCATTTTCTGAGCATCAGGGATGAGGCTCACATGGACATGTCCCCATGCGTGTGACAGGCACGCTATCCATGTAAGCAGCAAATGAGAGCAAGTCACTAGGCACCACTACTTGTACTTCTCTTTATTCTTCCACCACTTTGCACATCTCCTGCTTTCTGATCCCTGCACAGCAGCTCCCTTGGCAATTGATTCAAGCAGCGATGCTAAGGCTGGAAGTACCCAGCAAAGCCACCCAGCCCACCCTCAGCCTCAGGCCAGGCCCTCTCATGACCCTTTGCCAGGGAGAAAAGGGGTATTCCACCCCACAAGACCCGTGTGCTACGTGCAGAGTGTGATGGGAAAGCGGGTCGCTGGCAGGGAGGAACTTGCTCTTCACTGGTGCGGGTGGGAGGGTGAAATGGAAAGAGTCTCCTCTCCCGGTGGAACACCACCACCCAGGCTTGATGAGGCGTGTGCTCCTGTGCCACTCGTACACGCCTTGGGTGCCTCTAACCGCCTGGGACAGGTATTCATGGTCCGGTGGAGCGTGCCCTATCATGCCTTCGTGCCACAGTGCTCAGCAAGCACCTCCCCTCCCTGCAGCTGCAGCCGTGCTGAAGCATTCCTCTGGGGAGGGCTGGCTTGTACTGGGAGGGATGGGGGACTGCAGACAGCCACCCCCTGCTCCTCAAGTGCACTGGGTTCTTCCTCACCTCAGCACCCTCACCACCTCTTCAGCTCAGTCCCTGCAGTGAGAGCCCACCAGGGCTGCTATGGCAGCACTCCTGGCCGGTATGGGGAGATGTTTCCAGGGGCAATTTCATGGCTGCTGTGCAGGTGTGAAGAGCACCCTGGGATGGCTGTGCCCCTTCTTTCATGTGCCTGTGGCTGAGGGAGGTGTAACCTTCCCAAACAGTGCAGAGCAGGAGCTAGATGTGGCAAGGACAGGGACCATGTGTTAGGGCTGGGGCCTCCTTGCCCCATAGAGAATCTCCTTCCAGCTCCTTGCTGAGTGGGTGGGGTATTCTGAAGGAAGTCAGAATTGTAGCCAAAAAGATGGAATTAGATGGGATCTCCCCAGAGGGGCAATACCTGTGAAGCTGACACAACTGTACTCTGTGAGATCCTTTGAAAGGGGAAGGTCCTACATAGTTACACTCTCATCAAGGGCTCAGAGGAGCTACCTGGCCATGCTGCCAAGCACCAGATCTCTTTCATCTTGAAAATGGGGTTGGGGAATGAAAAAACCCTGAGACAGGAGGGCAAAGGCAGCTTCTGGTGCTGCTCAAGTTCAGTCAGTCACTTGTAGCTGAGCCTACCAGACTCACATAGGCACAGAAGAGAAGGCTGGCATAGGCAAAACTGAGACAAGAAGGAAGGCAGTCATATGGGGGATCCCTGCATGGGTACCAGCTCTGCTGCCCAGAGCTGAAAGCCCAGCATCCCTGCAGAGCCCAGCATCCCTACAGTCAGCAGTGGTGAACAGGAGACTGTTCTCCTGCAGCAAGATCTTCTGCTATGGGAAAGAGCTCCCCTCAGGTGGTGTGAGCTGGGCATGAAGAATGGAGATATCCAAAGTCCCAAGCGCCTCAGAAGCACTGCTTCAGTTTCCTCTGTGGACTGGGTTCTTGGTTTGCTTTAAAGCATAAAACAAATGACCCAGTGACCCATCAGGATGGGTGCCAACCTCATCTGCCAAATCCTGCTGCATCCCTGATACCCAGAGCCAAGCCCAGCAGGCAAGAAGTGGAGGGAGGTATGAGAAGTATGGCAGCTGGCAGAGGAGGGAAGCAAGGAAGAAGGACCAAACCTATATGACCCCTGCACCCCACCACGTCTGTGCCATCAAGGGGTGCCCCTGTTGCTGCAGGTGCTGTTTGACCCCAGCTCTCCCTGGCTCAACCCAGCTCTTGCATGCAAGCACCTTGG
This sequence comes from Ceyx melanurus, assembly GCA_024611195.1. Taxonomy (NCBI): domain Eukaryota; kingdom Metazoa; phylum Chordata; class Aves; order Coraciiformes; family Alcedinidae; genus Ceyx; species Ceyx melanurus. The sequence continues at coordinate 5,570 of JANHGL010000114.1, read as the reverse complement.
AGCTCTGCCCATTGACCAGCTGGGCTCGTACACCATTCATCCTGCCTTGGGCCTTTCACCTCTCCCTGGAGCAAAAGGCACTATGCCTCCAGCCAGACAAGGCCCTGGAGGGCTGCAGCATCCCGGAGTGCCCCCAGACCCCGCGTGTGCCGGGGCCTGGCAGAGCCTGCTTTAGTCATGTGTTTTGTGTTGGGTTTCTCCCCTTCCTGGAAAGTCCCAGTGCGGAGCGGTGGGGCTGAGCCGACCGCACACAGCTGCGGGCCACCACATGAGAGGATTCAGCTCCGCGGGGATTACAGAGCCCCGGGAGCCTGGGGAGGAGGCAGGAGCACCCGCGCCGTGGCCCTTTCATCTCTTCCCTGCCTTGCTCCCCCTTTCATGTCTGCCTCTCTGGCCATGCTCTCTTCTCCTCCGCTGCCTTTGCTCTCTTCGCACTTGGCCTCTTTTCCCTGCCTTCCCCCCAGCCCTTCCCGCTGCACCTGGCTGTGCTGGCTGCCTCTGCATCGCTTCTGTCACACCCCCCCGGGACCCTCTGCTTTCATCCTCCGACCCCTAACCGCCTTCTCCCACCTCCCCTGAGCCGCCGTCCTGCTCCCACGCTGGCTCCCTCTCCAGCTCAAAACCTCCCACTGCCACGGGCGTAAGGAGAGGGGTGGCACAAAGTCCTGCCCAGGTGTTTGCCATCTATATCTAAAAACCTTTGCTCCCTTTCTCCCTTCGGCCCCCTTGTCCCCACCATCCTGCTTCCAGGGTGACCCCCATCCCTGGGTGCGCCCCACACTGTCACAACCAGGCATCTTCCTGCTTCCTCCATCTGCCTCATGGAAGCAACAGGCTAGGCATGCTGGTGGCCTCTGATGTCCCTCCCTGTTACTGAAACCCACCTTCCTCCTCGGCTCCAGCTGGGGACAGGGGAAAGGCATCTGTTCATGAAGCAGACAGGCTTGGGTAATCCCACTGAGAGGTGTCTGGTAAAGGGTGAAAGGAAAGTGGTGGGTGTCCCATTCTTGTGAGGAACCAGTGTCCCTCACACACTCTCCAAGAGACCTGGTGTGTCCCTTCATGTGTCTCTTTCCTGGGGAAGCGGACCACATGCAGAACAGAGAGAGCAAAGAACATTTGTTTCTAAACCCACCCTCAGCCATTGCAAAAGGGGACACATCATGAGTTAGAGCATTCCCTGTGAGCCCACAGGCTCCCTGGGGAGACTCAGTGCCTATCTCGTTGGTGGGGACTTCAGCCTCAGGGTTTGGGCTGTGGAGAACCTCCACATGACTCCCTTCCCAGACACACTACCCGCCTCCTTTGTCTAATGTCTCCCCACACTGCTTCACTGTGGTGCCTGCCCACCCTGCTTCCCTGCACCCGCTATACTCATATCTTCAGTTTAAGGGTCTCAGCACAACCCAAACTCTGCTTTCAGCTTGGTCAGGAAGCTTGGAGCCCTCCCTTCCCTCTCCATCTCCACATCCCGCCTGTTTCCAGACACTGCTGGTTCTGCAGTCACATGGCAGCCCCTGTCCAGGGGTACCTGGGTGGAGCACCAAGGGTTGGGCTTTGGCTGATCAAGGATGCTGCAGTCCTCCCAGGCAGCAGGGACACTCCTGTGGAGTCAGGCTGCTGCCAGCATGTCTGGTCACTCAACAAAGTCAACACAATGGTGGCTGCAGCCTCCTCGTGTGGCAGCTGAGCAGCCCCTCATGCAACGCAACCAGAATGCTGTGCTAGGGGGTGGCGGGCAGGAGCTGGACCTGGTGAGGGGAGCGTAGGACCCTCAGGCCCCTTTGATGAGCCAACTGCTGCTTCACTGTAGCTACTTCACCTTGCCAAGCAGGTCAGTTACGGCCAAATTATTTTATTCTTTTTTCATTTTATTTTTTTTTTCAGGGGGCTTGCACAGGTGCTGGTGCCAAGCATGACATGTTGGGGCTGAACTTCAGGAAAGCCTTGAAGCATATATCTGTAGCTCAGGTTGCAGCATTGTGCCAGCTAGGATCTCAGAAAGGATCTCAAGCCATTACCACCTGCTCCTCAACCAGAGGAAGCATGCAGACCAGTTGCCCAGATCAAAACAAGGAAGCGTCTGCCCTCTGCTACCCTTAGACCAGCAGATGCTATGACACTTTGCTCTCCAATAACTTCCAGTAGCCTAGGTGTATCTGGCTGCTTTTATAGGTCAGCAGCCACCAGGCTATGCCAGCCAGCACTGCCAGCCCTGCCCATGACCATGCTTATGCCACCCCAGTGGGTGGGATGGTGGGAGGAAGGGGGTGTTGGGGTGGTTGGTGCCAGGGAACAGTCCCCTCTTAGCTGTGCTTCATGTTGGCTCTACTGGCAGAAGGAATGGAATTTGGATGGGGCTGGGCGTTCCGGTGTAGCGATTCCCTCAGGCAGGATCTGGCTCTGATGACTGTTCTGTGCGGGGAAGAAATACCAGAGGAGTTACTCATGGCTCATTGAGGCATGATGTAGCAACTCCTCACCGGTTTCCCCCACCCTCCAGCCAAAGTTCCTCCTGTGATCTCCTGGGGAAAGTCCCAGCCCCCCCCACTCCCCCCTGCCACCCCCAGAGACCTTCCCCACCCTTGCTGGAGCTTTCCAGAAGGAGATGAGCTGGGGCTTTGGGTGAGTGGAAAGGACCCAGCAACCTGCTGTGCTGGAGGGAATCCACTGTCCCCTTGGCTCTTTCATGCTGTGTCTGGTGATGGGCACAAAGCCAGAGTCTGAGAGAGCACTGTCCTGGAGTATCCACATATGGACAGCCACACATCTGGTTTCAGACCTGGCACAAGTGAAAACCAATTGAGACAGCTAAGGTGTCTCTACTGCCTTTTCAGTGTTCACACAGGTCAAGTTTTCCCATCCCTCTCCACAACCGCAGACACAAGAATTGAGATTTATTTTCAGTTTGCTGGAAGATGCTGAGAATCTATCATGCTTTTCATCTGGGAATTTCATACTTTGAGGAAAATTTCACATGGCTCTAGCAGAGCCACCAGGCTGGTGATCACCTCTATAGCAGGGACCATTGGGATTGGAGAAGTCTCTAGAGCTTGGGACAAAATACTTGATGAAACTGGAGCAAGTTCCACCTTTTTTTTGCCAGCATGGATTTGCTGCCATCCTTAGAAGCCTTCACTGGCTTTCATAACATGCATGTGAAAGAAATGGAGAATTCTGAACTTAGTGATTTATGATTTTGAGATGATAGGAGACTACTGGGAAAATCTGGTCCCCTCTGTCTGAAACCACCTCCATCACCCACCTGGGCTCTTCTACTCTGGTGGTCATTCATCTCACTTGGACAAAACACCTTGAGCCTTCCCATTTCAGTCAAGCCCATGCATGGTGTCTCTTACAGAGTATGAGTCCATGCACCAGAAGGTGAAAGGCTGGAGCAGCTCAACATGCTCAGATAGTTCTTCCATGTGAGGAAGCATGACTGGTGGAACTGGGATAGATGCCATCTATGGATCAGGGAGACTGCACTCAGGCTTATGGAAGAGGAGGAGTTTGGGTTGCCCAGACCCTGAGGAGCCAAGCTCTCACTGACAACTGGCTCTGGAGGCTCAGCAGTAGCCATGGGGAGAGGAGGTGTCCTACACACTCTCTGTGCCCAGCAGTGTGGTTGTTGGGCTGGCTGCCTGGCGGCCGATTCCCAGTTAAGGATTCATGGGGACACTGTTTTTGTAACCACAAGCAAACTGGCGTCTTGCCTGTGGCTCCCAGGCACTCAATGAGGGAAGCCACAGAGCAGATCTTGAAGGTTGGTATTGTGTTGGGAGCCAGCTGGCCCCAGGAGGGAATGAGCTGTGACCAGGAAGCCTATGCCCTGGAACTGCCTCTGTCCTGGAGCTGCCTGCACCCAGAGCCTGATGCCTCCAGCCCAAAGCACCCTACAGCTGCAACCATGCAGCACACAGACCCACCAAGATCAAGGGACGTTTAATGTTTCAACCATCACCCCAAGAAGGACTGAGATCACAGGTGCCTTCAGAGCAGCCCCAGGAGGTGGGAAGCCAACACCACCTACAAAGTGCTGAAGCATAATGGATGTGCAGAGCCCTGCTGCCCTGGGCAGAACAGCCCTGGGCACATGGGTGTTCGGCCAGCCTGGGAGGGAGGGGGGTGACTAGGGACATCAAGGGGGCTGACTAGAGCTCTGGGCAAAGTAGAAAAGACAAAGGGCTTGAGGTTTTGGGAAAAAAGGCCCTGTTGTGGGAGATGGATATTGGAGATGGAAAAGCTGGACCTCAGGAGCAAACTGCTGGAGCTTGCCCTGCCAGAGCAAACTCGTCCCATAGGAACACTGCTGCTTTCATGCCCCACAGGGTGAGCTTGGGTGCCCTGAACCCCAAGCAGGTATCACACCCCTGCAAGGTCACCAGCCCCATGTCTTTGCAGCTGGGAGACACCTGCAGTGGTCAAGTGCCCTTCTTGTCCCTGCTGCACTGGCAGATAGACCCACACAGGTGCAGCAAGGCCACAGAAGCATCCGTGATTCCCTTCAGCACCTCCTCAACCCCTAAACCACAACTGGTTTCAGGAGCAAGAACCCCACCCACCCAGCATCTCCTGGAGGAATAAAGCCAATCCTTCCATCTGGGGTGGTGAAGGGCAGAGCATCTGTCCCAGCTGCCCCAGCTCCCTGCTGCCTGTGGGAGCGTTATGAAACAAGGACAGGGGCCACTCCCCACTGGGCCTGAGGCGCTCACTTCCTTCCAGCCTGGTATTTTCCTCTTCGATTTCTGTTTGGGTTTTGGTTGCCTTTTTTTTTTTTCTTTAATTTTAATGTACTTATACATTTTTTTTACATAGCCCCAAGGGGTGCTCAGCTGTGGGAGGAGCAGGGAAGTTATCAGCCAGGAGATACCAGCAGTATGATTCACTGCCTGGCCCCCACAGACTGCTGCAGCCGGATGGATTTCCTCCTTGCCATTGTAGAAAGGTGCTGTGCACAGACCGCTATCACCTGGCATTCCTCTCTCCAGTCCCACCATCCCTTCCCAGGAGCGCTGGGTTGTGGGGGGGGGGGAGTTAGTGATGCAGCCCCCAGCCCTGTCATGGCTAATGATGTTGGCTCAACAGACAGGATTTTCAGGGAGTGGACAGGGTCCACCATGTGTCTGTCTGGGCAGAAGCCTCCCAGCAGCCACCTTGCAAGAGTATGGGGTGGCCAAGGGGGATGACCCCACCTCCTGCCAGCCTGCAAACAGCTCCTCGGGCTGTTATTACTGGATAGCAGCAAAGCACGAGAGAAAGTCTTGTGCAAGTGGGTAGGTAGTACTGAGGGTCCTCTTGGCATCCTGCAGGACTGGAGAGGGCAGCAGGAAGAGCAGGGTTCTGCAGCCCGAAAATACTCCATGCTGTCTCCAATTCACTTTTATTCACAATCAGAAAATAACTTACCATACAATAACACAGGCACGCACAGCACAGCCCCGGGCACCCTCCCCTCTGGCCACAGTGCTACAGCCCAAGCTGGCTCAAGCTCTGCCCTGGCAGAGGTGAGCCCCAGCCCAGGGAGCTGTGCCTCATCTCCATCCCATGGGATACTGCATCCCCACCCC
>JANHGL010000113.1:0-40535 GCA_024611195.1 Ceyx melanurus | reverse complement strand
GGGGAAGGGCGGGGCGGCGGAGCGTGCCGGGGCTAACGCGTGACTCCTCCTCCCGCAGCCACCGCCCTGCGGTGGCCGCGGAACCGGGAACGGGGATCGGGGAGAGGGGGCCGGGCGAGAGCTCCCGCCTCCAGCGGGCTGTAGACACCGCCCGCACCCCAACCCCTTTCCCCCCGCTTCGGCCGGTGGTGCGGGAAATCCCGAGCCGGGTTTGTGGAGAGAAAACGCCAGTGTTCGCCAAAGCAAGCTCTCATCGCTCTCGCTTCGTGTGGTTTTGTTGCCAAAGCTCGTGGGTTGCAATAGAAAAGGACGCTCTGAAAGCACCGGTCTCAGTCACGCTGTGGTTCCGTAAACACCTCCCGAACTTCGCACCTGAAGCCAGGTGTGCGCAGCTTCCCTGCGTTCACCCCGGTGCAGCCGCACTCAGTGCCCCTGTGGCCGCCTGAGAAGTGTGTGTGTGCGTGGGAAATAAATAACTTTTGCTACGTAAAGCAAATAATAACAGAGAGGCAATGTCAGCGTGACAATTACCCATGCAGCCCTCGCTCGCTCTGCAGCGCAGGTACCGAACGCAGAGCGACGCGGTGCCGCTGCGCGATCACACGCTTCCTCCCATCGTACCTTTGAGGCACAAGACAGATGGCATCGGAGGGTGAATCAGGATCTTATGGTGAAGAAAGATACCAGAAATCTCAGAGTCGGTGGCTCCCGTTTCTAGCTGTAACGCGTGGTAACCGTAGCGTCCGACTGCCCGTAGTTTTGGGGGTGTGAAGCTGAAGTAGCGTCCGTCACCTGTAGCTGTGTTCTGGGTGCCTGCAGAAGGGCTTGACACCTTAGAATAAGCAACCTTCGACAAACGCTTGAAGTTAATTTAATGCTAAAAGGCATTTGAAGAAATGAGAAGGGGGTTAGGGATCTGCAGGACTTTACACCATGGTGGTTTGTTGGTTTTGGCTTTTTTTGTGGGGCGGAGGGTAGTGTTTTCCCGTTGAAACTTGGCCATAGCAGGCATTTTCCTGTGGCTACATCCTCTGTTCTCTCCTCCTTTTCGCCCCTCACATTCTGCCTCTATTGCTACTCTTTCCTCTGTCCCAGCTACTATAGGTCCTTCCTCTCTCTTCCATGCCTTTCCTTCAGCTTCCTCACACTTGGACCAGTGTCTCATCCCCTGAGGGTCTGCAGCCTCTCTCCCACCCAGGATATCCTTCTGCACTCACCTCCTTGCTTCCCAGCAGCTCCATGCTAAAGGAGAAGCACAGGGAGCAAAGAGGACTGGGTTTCACAAGGCTTCCTAGTATTTACAACTGGGATCCTGGGGACCAGAATGACACCTGAGCTGGGCCACACTTGGGTCTTGTGACTAACCGAGGAAAAAAAGCCAAGTAGGCCAGTCGTGTTATGGATTTTATACTGTGAAAGACAATGGGATGTCTATAAAACTCTGCTGCTGCATAGGAAAGTCCCACTAACATATGGAGCTAAAAGGAAACAGAACACATTAGTACATGCAAACAGTTTTTTTGAACAAATAGGGTCAATCCCTACATACTACACCAAGGAGTAATATCTTTTATATCAGTATAATCTTTCTGCCAAGAGTTAAGTCACTGTTCAAATCCTGGAACCATTCATCTCCTTCAGCGTAGAAGCCTTCATAAATGTTTTGTCATATGGAAAAATTGCTATGTTTTCTCAATTTCATTTCTCATTTCATTTAGAAAAAGCAACTTAAAAGTGAGGAGTTTAAAAGCAAAGTCAGCTTCAGCAAAATGGCCATCTTGGAAAACAAGAGTCCCAGATGACAGACATTTGTCCAGACAAGAAGCAACTGTAAAAAGGATCTTATAAGAGAAAATGTCAGCATAGCTTAATGGCAAACACATTTCTCCATACTGGCACTGACATTTACCTCAGATACCCTCATGATTTTCTGTTCCTTACTAGAAATTGTTCCAGCCCTGAAGGTTTCTGTACAATTTGTCTTGATAGCCATCTTTCTGATGGTATTACTGTATAGAGCACAGGAATAAAGACTCCTATGGGATCAAGTACATAGAATTATTCTTTTCTATTTTTGTTATTCCACCTGCTTTTGGAAGCATCTCTGTATGAAGGAACTACCAGTCACTGCTGTCAGCAAAACTTCCTAGGGCACAGACATCCATCCATAAAGAATCCAGGATTCAGTTTGTGAGGTTTGAAAAGTAATCTAAAAATTTTTGAGAGCCTCACACGTCCTCACATTTCCATGATTCATGTATGAAATTAACATAGTGGGATGCAGAAGAACGAATAATTGGAAAAACTCTTTTTGAGGCTGAGGGGTGAACATATGTTTGTGCATCAGTGACATTACCATTGGAACTTTTAGTTCAGGTTTTTGAGCTTCAGAAAACAAAAGAAACAATTTCCATCAAAGTAGTGATTTACTCTGTTTGGAAAAACAGTTTCAGGACATGAGGTAAAATCAACAAAGAAATGGTATCAAAAGTATGTGAGAGGAACCAAAACATTACTTTTTAGAGCTATGCTGAATCAAATCAGTTCTATTTGTGCTTTAGTTTCACAAGAACATGTTTAAAATTCTAAGCTTTATTCAAACATCAGATACTCCTGCCCACCACCATAAGAGTCTCATTTTTCAGCATTACCAGGAGGGACAAATCTTGATCAAACTTCCAAAACTCAACCATTTCTGGTATGTTCCCATGTATAATTGCACCAGTATAAACTATTGCTTGCTTCATCCATTCCCACAGCTGATCAGTTTGGATGTGTCAGAGGCTTGCTACTCAACCCAGCGGGCAAATCATTCTGCTGAAAGCTTTTACATGTGGTCCTACGAGTCTGCCATTTGCAGATCAAGACAGCTGCAGAAAAACATGACCACAGCTCAACACGAGACCTTAAATAACAGTGATAAATCAGCAATGTACAAATGATTCGTAGTTTATCAAGAGTTTCTTATCAAGGAAGATCTATCACCTGTTGTGACAACACAATTGCCAACAGCAACGCAACTAACTGCCACATACAGGATAAATTTTATCCCGTAACCCCAGAAATTTTCAACAAACTACCTTCACAGAAGAAACTTCTACTACACTGATGTGAAGCCACTTTGAAAATTCAAATGAAAAGGTGCTGGAAACTGTCACAAGGGTCATAGGAGAATAAATTTAAAAGATCACTTAAAGATCTTTAAGGTCTCTGTTATTGGTGAGACAAGTACAGAAACATAATTTTATATATGTATGAGATAGAGCAGAATTATTCTTATGCATTAAAGGGTTATATATATAGCATGGATTTTGGTTTTAAGGTCAAGTTTGTTTGACATATATTAGCACCATTCTTTCTGTAACTTTTGTGTGTTTGTTATATAAAAATATTTGCTTTTTCTCCATAGAACTGGGCAATGATTTTTCTCAAAACCAACAAGTATTTTGTGTGAGATTACCTCATAATTCTGAGTTATCTGATGCTGGTTATAAACTTTGCACATTTAAGGCATGATCATTGTCAGATTTTCTCTTCCACCTTAGCCATAATCTTAATACTAAACTGGATATGATTAAAGAGCTAATACTTAATGCAGATGTATAATATATGAAAACCATAGCATATGTGTATGAAAAGACTGACTGAAGGTTAGAAAACACAGGCATCAGTAACTAGAAAGTCCGAAGTCCTAGATTAGTAATCTGCTAATTAAAATGCCAGACAGATAAGCTCTCTAATTGTCATGATGAGAACAACAGGAGTTTACAGTCAAACAAACGGTGGAAGAAAGATTCAAAGAGCTGGATGTAAATTTCCAGTAGAATATTACCATTGAATTCAGATGTAGGTACTTCACAGAAACATAATTATTTCACTGAAATGCCTTTGGGGAGGGTGATGAAATGAAGAGCATATGCAAGGTCTTTCATTTTGGAAAAAAAACCTTTTCATCTCAAGCCTTTTTGCTTCATATTGTATTTTAGTATAACACTGACATTTAAATGAACCATCTTGATTTTATCAATATAAAAACTTTCATCTAGGAAACTCAACACTGTTGAAATTTCACTTAATGGGGGGGTTCTAAGAATGTATGTGTGTGCACATGCACCCACACCTCCCTCTGTGTGTGTGTGTGCCTTTTCACTGCTTGCATTTCAATCTGGAATGAAAACAGACTTTGAAAGAACTGATCAAAACTCCCACAAAACTGAAATTGTGTTTTTTCTAACCATGACCCTTATAAGTCTTCTACCCTTGTGGATTATTTATACGAATGCAAAAAAAAAAAGCTGGTGCAGCAATGTTGAAACAAAGAGACAAGAAGCCAAACTCAAAAGCTCTAATCCCTAATGTTAAAGTTAAAACATGACCTCTGAAACATCTTCAAGAGAGATCTTCCAAAGATATTATTGCTCCAGCAGATGAAAAGATGGCTGAGAATTATAATACAGTTCTAGCACCCTAATTGATTTGGGATATCAGTTTACATCTTTCCCTAAGAATTTTTGGCAGCAGTTTTGTGAACACTGCCAATCAGATTTGCAACTTAACGTCCATCCAGATTAATTTCTTACACAAAGCATTCTTTATTAGGACATTAAATACATGACCTTTCAATATTAAGGTTTGCATTATCGAGTTGTTGACACTAGGGAAATGATCTGTGACTCTTACTTAGCTTCACATAGTTTTGAAAGCTAGGAAAGGCAGCCTGGGCTCTCTGACAGAAATTGCATAGCTACATCTGGTAAGAGTGATCTACCAGATACCCTCAAGTCTGCAATTGTTGGAAAAGGATCATAAAACTGCCTCTTGAAGAAAATTATTTGGACAAATACCACTCAGTATGTGACTTCATATTCATGAATAAATGATTGAGAAACTGGAAAATAAATTTCCAGCAGCACCTTCCTTCTGCCAAATTTGGGATTCCAAAAGGTCCAATTTCGTAATAGGATACAGTTGGAAAAGGTCCTATGAGTTAAGGCAAAGAACAAAGATTTTTCTTTGGTTTCACATTGTTAGTCTACAGGCAATGAATCTGCTACAATAAAAACCAACCCTGAAAACATAGGCAAAAATGTGATTTCAGGTGCCCAATTATTCTAGCTGACGTTCTGTTAGCCACAAACTTCAGAGCTGGATAAATTAGATAATGACTCTTATTGGTACACTCATAAAAAACTTAATTGGTTCAAGTTACTAAAGTAAACATTTTTCTACAGTGTTGCCTTGCATGGTTCCAAACCTAAAGCATCATGTAGATACAACTAGGACTGTTCAGTGCAATTTCAAAGAAATGTGCCTATTGATGAGCACATACGCTCATACAAACCACAGAATCAGAAACCAAAACTGTACCAGATTAATCCAAAATCCATGCAGACGTGCCAGTTTAGCTATGAGACATTGAATTAATGCAGTGGGTTCTCTGCAGACTTTGTTCTTCATCACTTACCTCCATCCCTCCTCAGTGGGACATGTTCAGCTCACCCTCATCACATCCTCTGCTTTATCCCCAGTGATAACAGTTGCAATATCTGCACATGCTGTTGGAACAGTCAAGAAGCTGATGAACAAAAAGAATAAATTATAAGTTGCCATAATTCGATAATTCTCCTGGCCTTTTCTTGAAGATGGACACTAATTTCATTCTCTTTCCTCTACACAAGTTAGTTTCAATGAAATAAAAGAACCTAATTATTTCTGGGATCTTGATGAACTTAACCAACTATTTTCAGGCTGAAGCTTCCCTCAGCTTTGACAGGTAGAAGCATTTGACAAAGAGAGCATGTTCACAGAAGCCTCATTTGCTTGGGAAATCAGGCTAAAAAATCTCAAAGCCCAGAGAACAGCCTACACACCTCAAGCAAAATATGAAAAACTAGCTGTTCAAGTACATTTGCAAAACAAAATATACAATTGAATACAAATTAACAACAACAAAACTCACTTGCTTTTTCAAAGACAGGTATCACATATGAATCTTCCAACACAGAAGTGTATGGGCATTGCCACACTTTGTAACAGAGAAGCTACGTGGACTTGTAATTAGAGAAACCATAGCATACAATAATGATGTGAAAATAGGCTGATACATAGTATGAACAAAGAGCCTTTCAGAATGTCATGTCTTTTTTTTTTTTTTTATGGAATAAATCTTCATCAAAAAGCCATCAAAGGTAATACCATGGAACAAAACCAAATTAAATTTCCGTTATTCATACTTAAAATATTAAAAGGGGATGGGAAGATATGATCCTGCTCTCCTGGAGGGCTATTTTAAGAAAGAACAAGATCCTGGATGCTAGCAGAGCCTACTGGTCTGGTTCATGCCAGCACAAAATGAATGACCTTGCTCTCATGACCTGATCTTATAGAGATGAGATGATGCAAATGGCTTGAAAGGAGACTTGAGTTGCTTCAAGCTGTAAAACTGTATCATACACAGAGGCAGAGTTTAAGTTGTTTCAGTGTTGGTTATTAAACGTTTTAATCTCAAAATGCTTGAAAGGTACAAGGTTTTTCTCTCAGGGTTTTCTTAAAGTTGACTGCTCAGTAACTGGCATGGAAAATACAAGAGTGGGAGAGATTCACTTCCTTGGGGCCCAGATAGCTTGTAAAAGTGGTGCATGAATAGGCAGTGGTGGCAGCACAGGGAGTTAATTGTCCGCCCAAGGAAGGGGAAATAACAGGTTCACAAAGTGGCTTAGCATGTCAGTTACTTGCAGCATGTGTACCAGTCCTGTTTGATTGACTAGCCCTGGCCGAATCTACCCACAGCTGCTGTTCTTTGCTAACCTTGCTGAAGTCAACGCTTGTTGCCATGAAACAGCTTCCTTCTCTCACTGTTCATCTCCCTCTAATTGCCTTTAGTGCACTTTCTGATCCTCTGCTTTGTTCCTCTGCCCTCCCACCTGTAACCTGGGTAGCTTGAAGCCGCCACTTCTGGATTGCACAGAGTACTTTTGTGTAGCTGCTCTGCATGTAAAGAAGAGACTGGTCTCTGCAGAAAAGGATGGCAGGATCTATTAACAAGAGAAAGTGCTTGACAAACACTGTCCCCTTAGCAACCGGGTAAGGCTGTGGTGCAGCCAGGACTCTTTAGGGTCTCTCTGGAATGAACTGGTATCCTTAAGCATACCTAGTGGGAGGCTTGTGTGGAGCATATCATCTGGGTTTAATTTCTTTCTAATTGCAGAGACTTATTTTATGTATGCTCCTGCACAGCTGAGAGACCAAGCCTGTGGAATACTCAGTGCTTTCCTTTCCCGCTGGACTTAGCCCCTAGCAGCAGTATTGTAAAAAATATTTTTAGAGTAATAAGGGTTCAAAAAGCTACATGACTCTAATTTTGTGCTTCTTTTTACTGTACCATTTAATTATTACAAATATTTCTAAGGTATATGGTGACACGTGATCTAATCTGATTCTTTGACTTAGCAGAGCTGTTCTTAAAGCTGTTTCTGAACATACATTCTGTTCTTACTTTTAAAATAATTACCAAAATATGTCATTCATTCTGAAGGCACCACGAATATTCCATTGGTGCATTAATGACACTACTGAATCAGAAGAAATATTTTTACTAAAAATGTATGCAATCTGTAGAATTGTTAAAATCACTGTTGAATGCAAGGGTCTATTTAAATAAGGTTTTTTTTCATTAATATTTCTATTGCCTTATTGAAGGAGTTCCTTCTATTGAAAAAACCACATTATATTTAAACTGGAAGTATAGTTCTGATTCTTTTAAAGATTATGTCTTTACACAATTACAGAAAGATTAAGAATTCTATAGAAGAGCTGCACAAACACAAAGTATTGTTTGTGTGAAGCACTAAGGCTTTATCTACATCTTTAAGGTAATTAATAAAAAGCTATTGAATTTATTCATTAAAACCATTTTATATTTGCTAGCTTAAACGTGATTTTTGCAAATTGCCCAACTTCCAATCTGGCTGTTATTTAGCAGAAACTTCCAGAAAGGCTTCTGAAATGCAAATACATATCAACGGGGAACCTCCCAGAGGCAGAAATTATTATTAAAAATAAAAACAAACAACTCAGTCACAAACTGATCTGAGGTTAGTTTGCAATTGTACATAAACAAGCTGTTTAAAAACCAATTGGCTAATCTGCTTTCTCCTCCCCTAAGACCTAACGTCTATTAGAAGAAACCAAGTGATATATACTCTTGTCTGACCTCCTTCACTCCCTTAGCAGCCTGAATTACCCTCTGATCCTACAAATACTCCATGGTAATAAAGAATTCAGATACTGCAAACTGAAATTTAACTGAGGAGGTTGTCTACAGAAAAAATAGCTCCAAGCCTAGAAGAGCAGATAAGTAAACACGATTGCCCTGGGGATGCTGGCACTAGGCAGAGCTGTCAGGGCATGGTGGCACTAGAGCAGGATTGGTTTGGTAAAGGAATTGCATTTGTAAGGTATGGAACCATATCACAGGGGCAGTAATATATTAACCATATAGCTTTAATACCATTATTTTTGCTTGATGGGAATTTTAGTTTGGCATAAATTTACTTCAGCGACCTAAATGTTTTCCTCAAAAAGGCATAACTTAATTTCTCTGGTTTTCAAAAATCTTAAGGTAGACATATCAAAATAAAATAGTTTAATTTCAGAAATTAAATGCATGAAATGTCCATCTAGTACTCACATCTTTTCTAAGAGAGGTAGATACACAAGAACCTTTGGGGAAAAGTACAATGGAAAATACAACGGAAATGTGAAAAATATTCATAAAGCCACTATGAAATATATATCTTAAAAAATCCTAAAACTCAAGTTATTCTGCTGGGTTGTTCTATTATTTATTTTTTTTTAACTATGAGGCAACAGCCCACAGAATGGTGCTTTCTAACTTTCTGCCTTCTTTGTCCCTTTCCCATATTAAAGTTATTTGTCATTCTTTCCAGCTACATGTTACCCTGCATCTGGAACCTCTCCACTACTGATCTCAATCTACACAATTACTTTGCCTTGGCAGCTCTTGTTGGCTCCCAGAATTGTTCTCAGTCCAAGAAGTGGTCCAAGTGAAAGCTGTATTCTCCACCACCATTTTCTTTGCCAATTCTCCTGAAGTCATTGGTCTTTGTTGTCAGTTATTTGTGTGCTCCATTCCCTCTCCTCTACACACACTTAGTATCCTTGGTAGGTTATTCTTTGGCTCTGCTTTTCATTTTAACTCACTCCCATGCCTCACCTTTGATATTCTTCCCACATCTACCTGTGTGATTCTCCAAAAAAGAAAAGTATTCAGCTGGAATTACATCACTAGAGTTTAGGACAAGTTCTGGCCCTCCTTTAAATTATTTAATGAGATTAATAATTTGTTGCATAATGTAATATTTTAGTTGTAGATAAATCAAGTTCCTGTGGTTACATCTTCATTATATTGATCCCCATAATTATATGGCAAGGTAAGGAAATTAATTTTCCTTTATTTAGGGATAAATAACAGTTAATATAGATTCTGTGTAACCACAATGCTTAATAGAACAGGACCAGGGACCATCCTGTGGCTTTGGAGTCTGTTGGCACAGCCTAGATGTCTCTACACTGCATGGCCCTGGGTTCTTTTTCTGTTTCATGAAGTGTCTCTGTGGTGCCAAGACATTATTATTGTATACATTATTTTTAATGTATACAAATTATGTAAGAGCTACATGCAGTCTATCAGAGTATATTCATGGCAGTTATTGATATTTGGGAAGGTGTTGTGTGACATTGGGAATGCTATGATGGTACAAAGAGGTAGTTAAGAGTGAAAAGGCTGCTGGGAATATGTTGGAAAAATATGTAGGCTACAGGTACCTGGCACAGGTTTTTCTACACAACTCAGTGGCAAAAATTTTGGTGTAACAAATGGCTTGCAAGATTTTTATGAGGCTAATGATGGATCAGTTTTCCCTGAAGCAGGGCTCTGTATCCCTTTAAATACATTTACTGGGTGGTCTAGATGTACTATGTTCACTTTGCTAAGCCCTGAAAATCCAGTGGAGGAGATTTTTACCTAGACTAATTAAATGCAAGACACCTCTCTAGGATGCAAACTTATACTGGGTTAGTATTTTATTATGAAAAGTGCACTGGTATTTTTATTAGATGTCACTAGCCTAAAATATGGCTTGAAACAGAAGCAAGTACTTACTCATTTAGCTATTAAAGTGATAAGACTCACAACTCATGAACTGTGAATTAATATACAAGCTGAATTTATGAACTTAGACAAATTCATAGACTTAACAATAAATGAATTATGTACAAAATGTAAGAGGAGATAACATATGGGTCCTGGAAACACTCTGCCACTCAACTGTACAATAACATTGCTATCAGACACAGACATCAAGAAACCCAGCATATTCAGTCTGGCAGAGCAGTGCCACCATTAAATCCACCCAAATAACAAGTACTACGAGACTTTGACCATGACACAGAGTACAGTTCTCTTAGTTAAGGTAAAGCTGCCTAAGACTTGAGAGCCAGCACTCAGGTGGAAGCTTTTTGCTACCATGACAGCACAGCAAACAGGGGTTAGAGCACACTAAAACTGCATCTCCCTGAAGACAATGCTGCTGCACCAAACCAAAATTAAGAAAATAACAACCTTTTGCAATACTGACAAGAGAGAGGACAACCAGTTACAACAAAATCACGATATACCCTCCTGGCACTCATAATTAACTTTTCCTTGCAATGAGGAACATGCCGTCCTATTGCAAAAGTAACAGTGTGATTGTGAGACAGTGATAAATACATTTCTGATTACAACCAGCAACTTAATGTACAAGCATCTAAAAAAAAAAAAAAAAAAAGAAATAAAAAAGAAAAGAAAAAAAACCCTAACCTTCAGAAAATACAGTGATATAAATAAGACAATTGCGATCTCGTGCTGAGCACAAGATTGGAGTCATAAGACTTGCTATTCCCACTGCTGCCACTACCCTGCTGTATGACCATGAGCAAGTCATCAGATGTCTCTATCTCAGTTACTTTGAGTTGGTAATTAGCTGCTTTTGGATATAGCTTAGAGATCAAGGTTTCAACTGTCATCTGTGGGTAAAGTGTCCTGTTTATATATTAAAAAAAAATATATATTTTTAATGAGATCATTTCAGTTTCAACCTTTGAAAGTCCTGAACTGAACTATACCTTGTCTGTATGTATTCAGACTGAGGAATTTTAGCAGAATTATGTGCCCATGTGATATGATTAAGGCCAAAGGAGTACAGATAATCCAACTTTATGAAAAAAATAAAATCCATGCTGTACAAGTCCCACTCATAGGTTTTGCCACAAAATATGCTGGTTTTCTAAAAGTCTGCATTTGTTTCAAGCCAGCATATTACAACACATCAGACCTGTCAGATCAGCACAATGAACATAGTTTATCTTCTGAGTTAATTATCAGACATTTGTTTTTAAAGATAATATACTATTGTGTCCTCAATGAGCCAGCAATACATGATTGAACAGAAAGTATGCAATTATGTGCTGATGTTCAGCAGGCAGTGGATAGTTCTTTGTAAATCAAGTGATAAATATATCATTGTATAAAAAAAAAACACCAAGCCATAACATCAAATGCCAACTCTCTAAAACTTTCTGCTTCTGGAAAGGAAAAAAAGCCAACATTTGCCATCACTGCCTGCAAAGGACCATTTAGTAGTAACTCTGAGGATATGAGTCTTTTTAGCACTCCATTATTTTGGTTGCCCAGTTTTACCTATAATATAATTTTCAGTTGCCTATAGTTACCAGATTTAAACATTTGCCCAACATTTCCAGTTGTTAGTCTCAGCTTTAAGAGTAACATTTTGGAAAGTTTAGGCAAACTTTTTGCTGTTTGTGAGAGCACACTTAGAGGAAAAGATTGTTTCTATAACATTAACCTGTTAACACTTACCTTTGTCTGTCTATCAGCTCTACCATTTCCCTGGTTCAGTACAGGGGTTTGTTACAAGGCAGTCTAAATCCATCTTATTTTTGCAGTGGAAAGCCACAATAAGATACCATTTGCACAGAAGCAGCAGAATCTGGAAGTTTACTCTCACAATGTAAGTGCATTTCATTAAATGTGCCCAAATTGTTCTGAAGTAACCAGAGGCATCAAAACACATGGGGAATGATCTTTGCTTCCCTGGTGCATGCTCCTTTTCATAGGAGCCTTTTCTGACACAGAGCACAGACTGGACAGAGCTCTTAAGTCAGAATAATGTTTATTTTTTTAAGGAAAGTCTTCTCTGTAAAACTCATATATTTTAGTTTAAAAACCATAAGATGCACACTGCAATAGGTGAGGAGCTGAAGGGAGAGAAAGAAGAGTTTTCTCAGGAAAGAACTGGGCAGGCATGGGAGAGCTGTGTTTATTGCCAGCTCTACCACATGCTGCTCATGCTATGCTAGACAAATCAACATTTTTTAGACATATATTTCTTATACAGCTGATAAGGGAAAGAAAAAATAAAGTTCAAGGTTTGTTTTAAAATTTTTTTTCTGAATATTTTTTCATGGATTATCTCTCCAAATTTTCTTGATTTCAATAAAAAATTAAAACACCATTGGAAAAGATTTTTTTTTCCTATGCTTTGGATAGGACACAAGGAAATAAAAAAGACATGTTTCATTTTCATATGTGCATAAATTAAGATCATAAAGTAAAAAAATTCAAAGGATCTGACTTTCAAGCTTTCAAACACATTATCCCATCTGGCTTACATTTTGCCCAAAGAAATAGATGCTGCTGTCTGGGGCCAGGGAAAGAACAACAATTAGGAAGCAAATTCAGCAGAGCCTAAGCAGGCTTTGACCTGTTAAGCTGTGCTCCTACACTGAGCCATGGTGACAGCACAAAAGAGAGCGTAGGAGGCGAGAGGAGGCGTGTGGTTGATGAATCCATGCCAGAGTCATTCCACTGGCAGGGAATGGAAGCTGTTGCAGAAGCTCCTGCACACTGAAGGCTGCAGCTGTGTGCATGGAGTACTGGTGCTAATTTTGCCCATCCTGGTAAAGGATGGGGATGGCTTTATCACCAACATAGTACAGCACTGCTAAACAGAATCTACATCTCTCCTAGAACAGAATCTATTAATGTGAATGGAGGGAAACAATCAGTTTATTTGCTAGCATGCAACTTGGAGAGATCAGAGCTTTTCCACTGTGTTTTAAGGTCCTGTTGCCATAGTAGGCATGGAAGTTCAGAACAGTGAACTGCTGTTCATTGAAAAGACAAGCTCTGAGGAGTTACAGAACAGTGGTTCAAAAAAGGACAGAAAGACAATTAAAGAAGCTGCAGGGAAATGAGATAAATTTTCTTTTATCACAACACTTGCAGTTTCTGTTTTGACACAAGAATAAATGGCAAGGAAAGAAATGTAATCTACATTCAAAGAAATACGATGTTAAAAAGATAGATCATCCATATTCTCAATGCACAATGACAGTGTTCTTGAAATCAAGGACTGCTTCATGCAAAAAACAGCTGTGGGTTAGACCTACCTCCTAGAATCAATACTTTATAGCAGTACTAAAACTGACGTACTTTTGTCTAAAAAAGAAGAAATTATTTACCCGATAGTAAGTTCTTGTTGGAGGTAATTAATGAACATAAGACAAAATGGCTTTGGATACTGTTTTCTTCTGAATCATCTATTCCATAGCTTTATAGAGTTAATTTGAATGCCTGTCAAGGGAAGAGGAACTGCTATTATGGGACCCTTTTACAGCTTGGGAAGACAAACTTAACAAACATGTAACTTCTCAAGTCATATGCACAGGGAGTCCATTTGCAAAAAAACCCAACATAATGCTACATTTTACTGCAGTTATTCTTAACAACACAAGTTGTCTGAGACAGCAGTACATTTCTAGAGCCCAGGACAAAAGACCTTGCTCATCCAATGCTCAATATAATTTTGAATCTTTAACAGAAGCAGGATGGGATCATTGCTATAAAACAATTAAGAAATATGTAGAGCTTTGATTCTGGATATCTTCAATTTTTTTTGTATGGCTGAAGGTAAATCCATTTTGCAAATGCAGAATGAATATGTCTTTATACTTCTGCCAACACCTACCTTAGTTTTCTGCTGCTAACAGGGAGGCGATTGCAAATGCTGTCGTTTGTAATAGAAGAACAAAAACCTCGTGGGTCTCTGGGGTGTGGAACTACAGTAACAATTATCAGCTTCCAATCTTTGTTCTCTGGAATTGATGCAGTGACATGTATTTGCATTTCTCTGATAGCAAATGATAGGGCATGCTAATAGCTATGCAATAGTTGAACAATTATTTAAATTCAGGTTAACCCTAATTACATTTTCTATTAAATCCAGGGAGTGATTACCCCCACCTCCAGTGGAAAGAACCATGGGGTGAGGCTTATATACAAAGAAGGGCCTCTAAAGCTTTTCTCATAGAGGTTCCTGAGGGAGAGGTCCTACAGAAGCCGTGGCTTTTCAGTTCTTGCCTCTTTCCCCTGTCTTAGTAAGCTGAATGATCAGAAAGCATCAGGATAAGAACTGTCCTAAAACAACAATATTTAGCTTTCCTCATCCTCTTTGACCTGATAACCCACTGAACATATCCACCTGACCCAACCAATAAGAATAACCCAGGGCCCAAACTCTGCAATAAAAGCTGGGTTCAGGGAAATTAGCAAGGTTGCAGGAGGGGACACACCACTGTATGTGTTTGTGGAGATTTATATCACCCTGCAGCAGAGGGCTGCCCAGACAAGACCATATCCCCAGGTGTAGAAGACATGTGTAAAAGTGTTATCTTCTAAATGGCAAGAGGAAGCCAACACACTCAGAGGACCTCCTCAGCTTAGCACAGGTGAGGGGGATCTGCTCTTCAGACTTCCTTGCTTATTTTTGTTCATCAAGGATGAAACAGAAGCAAATAAGTAAAGTCAAATTCCAAAATCACCCCAAAAAGATTAAATGATTCCTTCACGTATTCTGGAATGTCAGCCCTTGTTCTTTGTTACCCTTTAATTAATTTATTCCTAATGAATAGCTATTGAACACACACATGGTCAATCTGTATTATGTAAATTGAAAATTTGCTTTGGAAAACCTTGAAACTCTGTAATCAGAAATGCAGCCATTATTCATTCTCATTGTTGACTAATTTCACTTGGCTTTAAAAGTGTGATTGACTTTAATACTATAGAAAATTAATTATGCTTGTGTTCTAATGATCAGTATTAACCTAATTAGTAACCATGAAAATTCTCAAGCAAAGCAATTATATTAGAATTAAGATTGTAAATACTTTTCTAATGGAAAACTTCCAGTAAAACACTAATGTGCTCAAAGTCTATGACTGCAAGAAAACATGAAGCATTTGCAAAGTGACTTCCCTAATGGGTTTCTGATTGCTACCTCTGCTATACAAGGTAATGGTGTTTGTAATATGAGGTTAGAAACATATCCATACACCATAGGTAAACTATGCAATACTTATTGATTTTAAGCTTCAATTCACCAGATATAGCAGAAATCCTTCCCAAGAATCTCTTCCCCTGATTCCCAGAGAGAAATGCTACCTCCACCTATCTCCAAGGCCACTTGAAGACTCTTTGGGGAACAGGAACAAATCTTTCCCTCAACCTATTAATCCTTCATGTGCAACAATTTTCCTGCTGAAAGCCCTGTGTGTCTGCTTCCAATTGCACCACCACCACCATTCATTCCTCTGTTTTCCACTCTTCATGTTTTCTGTAGCATTTTTATGAGCAGCAAGTAACACAGAAAGGAGTTGGTGCACCCTCCAAAACACAGGCCAGAGATGCAAGTTGGATGAGTAGAAAACAGAATGTCACTGCCAAATCACAACTGTTTTTGCAAATAAAAGGACAATCTCCAGAAAAACAACATTACCTTCTGTTTTCCAGGAGACATATGGCCTTGCTAAACTAAGCACAAGTCTATATTCAAGAGCTTGCATATACAATTCTCAAAGAAAACTTCTTAAGACCACTTTTTCTTGTTAAAAATTAAGTTATGCTCTGCTATGTTATTCTACACAGCCCTTCTTGTAATTAAATGGCACAAAATAACTGAAAGAATCATTACAGTTCCCCTGGGATAATATAATTATTCATACCTGAATCTGACCCTTCTTTCATTCACTTTGTTACAAAAAGCTCTCTTTTACATTACGTGTTGCAAGCACTGTCCCAGATTTGAACCACTTTGTAATACAGGGAACATATTGTTCAGTATCATCTCCTCAGGCTACCTGTCATTCCTAGGTACTGGGATGATTTATTTAAGATAAAAGCTTTGTATTGAATTAGAAATCAATCTTTCACTTGATCAGATAGCATTGGTTTATGTGTTCTTATACAGGTCTCTTTTGCACCTGTGCTGTTCAGAGTGAGTAAACCTTCCCCAGACATGCAGAGATAATACTTGGAAATATAATTCCCAGCTTTTTCTGGGCTCAGGGTGAATAGGCTAGGTACTAATTTTCTTATGAGTGCCTGACTCTTGGTTAAACAATTTATCTCAGTTACCAACTGTATGCTAAGAGTGCCAGAAATCTATCAAGCCAGTATCATATCTTATAAATTATGTATTGTTTCCAGGCACAATGCAGTTCATGAAGTCTAAAACACAAACCAAAAAATTAGAGAATCTGTTCCACCAGAGCTTCATTGTACCTTTTATGCACAAGATAAAGATTTTCACTCTGAAGTGATTTCCTTGTCCTTCCATTTTTTTCCCTTTTTACCTTATCCTAATTTTCTAATCCAAGTTATTTATTAAAAACACAAATACAACTGCTTCGTTGAAGAAGATTAGTGGTGGTAATATGCTGAGAAAATGCTGGCTCCAGTATACTGATAGTTTACCCTAGAAGAGATTTTCAGTTTCCTATTTATTTACATCTGAATCAGCTGTGTTACATATTCATTTGTGCCTGAGCTCTCTGCTGGGTGGCAAACACACCTTCATCTCCCAGTGTCATTGGAGATGTTTATGTATGTGGGTTCATTAGTGGGTAGCTGCAGTCCAGCCTGTGCCATGGGCTGTTTGCTGTTGCCTTCCACTCTACTAGCTTCAGTACCTTGTGACAGCATATAATTGATGGTGACATTACTGATAGAACTGTCCCAGGCTGAAAAGATCTCTAGTAAATGCTTTATAGAGAGTAAGAAATAAACAAGTCTTAAAATAATATACCAGTGTTGATTTTTGGGGACTGATGACTGAAAAAACTTTATCAATTGTTAATAACCCAAAGTACCCTGGAAAAAATATGCCAATTTCCATTGACTTGTATTGCCCTAGTCTCTACATACATGGAGTATTTTTCAATCAACTTTAGGTACTAATGGTTGGAATCCATCCTTGGGGAATCAATTTACCCTGACGTGGAAAGCCTGGGTTGTTTTTTTCAAACATGCAGAACACAAAAAAGCTGCAGGTATTGTGTAGACAATTCATTCATGCAATAATTGTGCTTGCTATCCTGGCTTTTTGGAAATCAACAGGTTAGGTCATTAATCATTTTCAAAACTCATTATCATGATGAGAAATAAAGCAAAGCCAACATTTTTGACCAAAGGAGATTTATTACTAAAAAGCTTTTATTGCTTTATACTTCATTTTTAAGCTAGTGACATGAAATGTTATAAGAGCAATATATGATTAAATTAAAATTTAATTTTATATAGTGCCAATCCCTAAAACCTCAGTCTGTCACCTTCAGTCACACTCTACAAGTTCAAACATAGTTTGGCACCAGCACAGCCCTTGGATCAAGTGCACATACACAGGTCTGAGAAAGCAATCCTCTAAACTCATGTAAAAAATGGCTTTGTGTTTGCAGACACTAAACTTACACAGTTGATTAAGACTGCATTGAAGATATTAGTAATAAACACCTTGGAAAAGTAACCATAACATATCATAGCATGGTATTCTTTATCATTATGAAACAACCTTCACTTCATTTTCCACAACCACAAAAACCATCATGTCTGGGTTTTAACATTTTTAATTGAACTTGTATGTCCAAAAATAGCTGAATGCCACATGAATGCACAAACAGAAACTTGGAGTGCTAAGGGCATTATAGAGCAATGCAAACACAAAGTACAACTATGATGTGGGACCTGACTTGACATCATTGTTGAAGCAAATGGTGGTGAAATACTGGCACAGGTTGCCCAGAGATGTAGATGCCCCATCCCTGGAAACATTGAAGGTCAGGTTGGACGGAGCTCTGAGCAACCTCATCTTGTTAAAGATGTCCCTGCTCACTGCAGGGTGTTTGGAATAGATGACCTTTAAAGGTCCCTTCCAACCCAAACCATTCTATGAAATCTCCCAGAGGGAAACAGGGTTAATCCAAGAAATTCAGTCCAGCCTCAAAGGAGTCCATCCTTCCTCTGGACATCACTAGATCTGCTCTGATATATTAAATCAAACCTCTTCTTGCTACTGAACACAAGATTGAGCACAAAAACACAAAAGGAAGTCTTGTGTTACCCTGCTAGCAGAGAGAGAATGAATGGAGACACATTCAGGGACTCAGCTAGGATATTTTTGGGCACCACCAGACCAAGTACTTGTTTTCCTTTTCAATGCCATTTGCAATGAGAGTAACCTAAAACACCTCTAAATTATTCAAGGCGGACTAGACCTACACACAGCTAGCAAACAAGCAGGGAGCATTAAGTTTGCCTTTGGAGTCTTTCCATAGCTATCCAGTGGTGTGTCTAGCAGGACTGGATCACCAAGACCACCAAGCTGCTCCTCCTCTCATGACGTCCATGGGCAAATTCAGAAGCTGAATCCTGCATAACAGGAGTTTCAAAATTATTTTGTACTGCAGAAATTAATACCCTGGGAAGTATTATATTTCTATCTAGAAAAAAAAAAGAAAAAAAAAAGGTATTTCCCAATTCCAAAGAAAGGCAACAAGTTGAAGATGTTTTTGAGTGTTTTTGTTCTTTCATACAGATAGAAAGAGCAGCTTTTTAATACATTTCACTGTTATTTGGAACAATCCCAAGCAAATATAATGGTATATATAAATTCACCTTTGAGTCAGCATCTCGTGTTTCAGCACTTCTAGTCACAGCATGTTTCAGAACAGTACATCATCCATATGCTTTGCAAACATCTTTTAACTTCTCAGTAAATCAGAAGATGGATAATAAAATCCAAAATGCAACCTTAAATATTCTGTTTTAGCAGGTTTTATTGATACTGCTGGTCAAGCTTATTTTGTAGTGGGAGATGGCAAACTATCTTTTATAATTCAGGCAAACAATTAATTGGAAATAAGAAAGAGGTTATCAAGCAAGGAACATTTGCAGTAGAAAAAATAGAAAAAAAAAATTAGAAAAAAAAATAGAAATAGGAATATTCTAAACAGACTGTGAAAAACAAAATACTTGTAGATATAATCAAGAAGAATAAACCCATTTTCACTATAATTTGTAGGAAGTGTGAGAGAGA
This sequence comes from Ceyx melanurus, assembly GCA_024611195.1. Classification (NCBI taxonomy): domain Eukaryota; kingdom Metazoa; phylum Chordata; class Aves; order Coraciiformes; family Alcedinidae; genus Ceyx; species Ceyx melanurus. The sequence continues at coordinate 21,021 of JANHGL010000113.1, read as the reverse complement.
AGCACAAGAGCACACCATGGGTCCCAGTCCCATGGGAACCTTAAAAAGATGTTTTTGACTTAAGGAAAAGGGGTGGGTTGGGGGTCCTGGGGGTATGAGGATGTTTTGTCAGGATATTTGTCATCTCAAGACCACATTTCTAATAAAATTCTTATTTGAGCTGTAGCTACAAAATAGTGGAGACAGGCCAGGAATCATTATGGATGTACAGGGCAACTGGTACCTTTGTGAGCTTTATAATCTCATCCTTGGAGCTTTTCTTCAAAGATTATTAAATGTCATATGATGTGTGATCAAACCCCTTTACTTCTGTAGTGCTCAAATAACAAATAGTTATGGATTTTGGCCTGTTTATGTTTACCTGTGTGGACTATGATCCACACAGATAAATAATGCATAATAACTGCATTATTGCATGTCTCTGGGGTCCCTCAAACTAAGTGATGACATTTGGTCCTAAACCACCATCACATCCCACTAATATGATGACTCCTCAATTTTATTACAAGAACATGGTTAATTGATAAAGCAAAATTAAGAGAACAAGAGCACAGAGCAATTTACAGCTGGAGCTTGATAAAAATATTGTGCTAGGTAATCCTGTATGCTTGTTTGGGGGTTTTGTTACAAAATTGAGATAAGCATCACCATCTGAGTTAGAGTGTGCTAATTATGCCTCCCACCGACTTGTGACTGAATCTGAATCTCCACAGCTCTCCCAGACCTTCAGAATCACAGCTGATGCCATAAGCATTCTTTTCCAACTGTACTTTTCCTCAGAAATCATCTGCTTTTGTACTCACAGCTTGTCCCCTTCACTATCTGCAGCTAAGCACTTAAACTTGACCAATTCTGTAAACATTTTATGGATAGTGAATGCTTTACACTTGGCATTTTCAAGGCTTCCAAAGGTTTAGAAGGAAGGAGAACTTGCTCTATTTCCAAACGATCCTTCTAATAATAGTTGTAAAAGTGAATAGATTGAAAGTTTTACCCATTCTTGCTGAGGATTCTGAATGTAAGTGGATTCCTTCCTTCCATTAGGTTAGGGAGGAAATCCCTGTAACTCATCTGGTGAATATGAACTCCAGGAGACCTGTTCAGACACTATTGGTCTGCAGCTTGTGACTGAGCTAAAGGGATGACAGCTTTGAAATGTTCTCATCCGGTCCAGTTCTCTCCTCTTCATTTGACTTTGAGCTTTTATATTAAGCAAACATGTTTTTCAAGATGCATTTTATAAATTAATAAGTAAATTAATCCAAGGTATGTGATCTAAGTCAATTTATCTTATGTTTTGAAATGCAGCTGTGGGTCTCATTATTTGAGCAAGACAACTTCATCATGTCATTCCTTCAGTTCAAGAGCAGGAAGAACATAAATTGGCAATAATTCCAACCTCCTGGGCTGATTGTATTAATAAGCTACTTAAAAAAAAAATAATAGCAGTAATTACCCAAAGGCCCTACAATTTTCTAAGATAAACAGGAGTATATTGGAATAATTTCTCTCAGCAGTAGAGTTTAATCACTCAGAAGAATAAAATAACTGCTCAGCACAAGAAGCAAGTATTATACTAACAGTTTAGGACAGTCATTGAAGAACATAATTTCCAAATGAAGGTTCACCCAGAGGCCTGGGAGGCAGAAGGTATCTTCAGGAATAGCACCTGGTCTTTATGCTACATACCTGAGCAGCAAAAGGTTGTACAGGCTTTAGAAGGAGGCAAATCAGGCTTGAGCTGAACCATTAGTTGCAGAGTGACTTAAAACAAATGTAAAGAAAGAAATATAAAGAAATTTGATTTACAAGTGCAGTCTCTGAGGGGACCAATTAACATAAGCATTTCTTGTATAGTTTGCATAGTTGTAGAGTTTGTCTTGTATAGAGTTTGCAGCACTTTGACACAGAAATATTAAACTTCTTTCTCAGATGAATGCTGGATTGAGAACATACATCCTCTCAAGTAGCTCCAGGAGCACCATTGCTCTTTCTTCACAATGTCAACCCACCTTAGCACAGGACATGAACTGCCTCCCCCTGTCAGTTTTACCACAATTGCTCTCAAACATGTGATTTTAATCCTCACCTTTAGGACTGACAGCAGCAAGGAAAACATTAATTGCATAGAGAAACAAGAAAATGTGATTTACTGGCTTTATGGGACTCTTCATGTACATTTTAAGGCATTAGAACTGCTGCACTGGGGACATCCAGAAGACTACTCTGGAGACAGCACTAACATTTCTGGGGTAACAGATTACTTCTTTTGTTGTTGTGTTTTGGTTTTTATTTTTATTCTTAGTGGAGGTACACTACCACCCAAAGTCTCCTACACTACAAGCTGTGAGGTACTATGGCAACTTCTGCCCTACACCCTAGCCAGTGATTACACAGCAGCCACAGACACTGCTCTCTTTAGTCAGCACTAATGTTTTACAGGATAGTGATTTCTTAGAGAGACAATTTCTTGCAGTTTTATTCACAGAAAGTCTCCAAAAACCCAGAATAGCTAACAGGACTTAGAGAGGAGGATGAGTAATTCAATGGGTTGTATTTAGCAAATAATGATATCCTTGCTGAGAGAAGCACATTTTCTATGTTTATTCCTCATCTGACAGCAAACCGCCTGTAATTATTGTTGTTGTGCAATTACAGAGCAGAGGGACAGGAAGGGGTAGAGTTGATGAGATTATCTAATTAGACTTCTGGTGGACATGCAAACAAACTGTGAGGGCAAAGAGCTATGCATAAGGACACTGTGACTGAAAAGCTGCCTTCAGTCCTTGCAATAGTCCTCATTGCCCTGGCTTCCTGAGATCATCCTTTTGGTCTAAATGCTGATCTATGGCACATATTAAACCATTTGTTCACAGAAATGCTTGAGTAGATCCCACACTGGGTATAAGGGGTTGCCTGGCAACTTAAATTCATTTGGCAAAATTTAATTTCCTTTATATTATTACTTTTATTCTGTAACATGCAGGCCAAGTAGCAAATTCGTACATTTTGCTACCGAGAAAGAATTTATGTTAGAACTTTTCTTTGGAGTGAACATAAAAGCAAACAAGAAAGAAAGGAGAGAGGGAGGTGCAATAGACCAATGTTTTGACCTAGCTTTAAGTTACAGTAAAGCAATAGAATGTCACAGTATGCTAATTATTTAATCAACCCACATCTTCTCTGCTGTTCATGTATTATTCTGACTATCAATTGAACACCATCTGCCCTCACAGAAAAATGTTCCTGCAACATACAGAATATGTAGCTGGCAAGCAACTATCACCATGTTCACACTAGAAAGCCATGAACCCAAAAAAGCTTGAGGAGCTTTAGGACATTCATAACATCTCTGATTCTCTCTTGGCCCTCATCCGGAAAAAATTATCATTTCCATTTAAATTTCAATTAATTAAATAGTTTCATTAATGGCTTTGAATGCAAATAGCAACCTAAGCTTTAGAATCCAGTGTTCCTTTTAATGAAAATTTCTGTCACTTGGGGAAACGTGGGAAGCAGCAGTGAGGAGAGGGAGAGGAGGCAGCTCTGGCTCCTCTTGTCCTCTTTGCTCCAGCAGCACTTCCCCCGGGGACTCCTGAGCTGGCTCCAGCCAGCACCCTGTGCTTTCTTCCTGGGAAGGGACCCTTTGGGCACCTGCCTCATATATCCTGGAAGAAGGAGCCTCTCTTTGTATTAATGCTCATCCTTTACCTGGATGGCAGGGTATGCATTTTATAAGGTAAAGAGATAATTCCTGTCTCAAACAGGAGAATGACTGGCTCTGTCAATGAGATCGTGGTACTCTAGGGAAATGATTTTGGAAAGGTGTTTAATAAGCATCAACTATAAGGGGATGGTTACCTTGAAAAGAGAAAATAAAGTACAAAACTTTGCTAAGTGCAATGAATAACATAAAGCATTTGCCAAAAGAGACTATTACTTTTTTTTTTTTTTTTTAAGCAATAGAAATAAATACTTGTGAAACTTCACCCTAAATTGCTGGAGTTGGAAGTGCAGCACAACTGGCCATGTTATCTTTTTCCAATCAAGCATTGCCTGCTAAGGAACCTTGACCAGTTCTCCAAATAAACAGGCACAAGAATCACATGTGCTATAAGAAATACCAAGTGCAGAGGCAGCCGAAATGTCTTTGGGTGCTATTTAGAAACAGTCTTTGGAAAAAAGCCAGTGTCATTAGTTAACAGATCAGTTAGTAGGCTAGTTATTAAATGTTGAATCACTCCCTCATTCCCTTCTGTCTTGTGGCCTGGCATGGAGCACCAAAGTCTAAAACTGCCAGAGCAGCCAACAGCTCTAGAGCAATGCCCTGTATACCAGGGAAGAGCTGCCAATAAGGCAGTGATGGATCCACCTACCAGAATAAAATCACTGGGCTCCAATGCCTCTGCTGTTCTTATCCTGGATTCCTTGGAGTGGGACCAGGGATTTCCAGTGGGACTGGAATTTGGCCCAGTGTGCCACAGTCACATAAAACAGAGCTGTCTATTGGTTAAACAATGCCAAGCATGTCTCAGCCAGATGCCTGTTTACTGACTACCAAGAGAGAAAGAAAAAAAAAACTCTCAGAAGGCATTGCTTGGACTGCAGGATGTAGGACATATTAATTATGAACAAATGAAATTATCACAAAACAGAGATGAGCCATGTAACTTGGTTTGGCTGTAATTCTTGATATATGAAAAAAAATTACAGCAGAGAGTTAGATGAACATAAATTCTGCATTATAAATACATTATTTTGTTATACAGTATTTATTTGCTTAAGACAGTAGTTTGCTTTTTTTCTGCTATATATGATAATGGACCATAAAATTGGTTAAAGTATTGTCCATTTAGTACAGTAAAGAAAGAACCCTGGTTCATTTGGTCAACAAAAAGCTGTTTTGCTAAAAATGTCTGTTCTTTCCTAGAAACAGAACAAGCAGCAGGACCATGCAGTAGGTGGGCACTTTAAAGACTGAGGGGGTCTTCCCCAGGACTTGACCCACCTGACTCATTTCAAAGCTCAAATCCAAGCTCTTCAGGTGCCTCTTGATGAACCATGGAGAAAACCCAGCTATGCCAGGCTGCACCAGGGTCAATCCATCCCTCCCTCCCCTGGAGCACCCAAGGAGGAGAGCAGCAGGATGAGGAGCTAAACCCTCCAGCTGGAGCAGTGTGGTAGAGCCTGATGGTGTCCTCAGGACCCTGGTCACTCTCCCATTTCAAAGCACAAACACACACTCCCATTTCTCCCACCCCTTGGCACAGATGTGTAGTTTTTCTTCCTGCAACAATATGGGCAGCAGCACTTTTGCTTCCAAGAAGGCAGAAAAGTTTACACAAATGCCACCTCCCTGAGCGATCAGTTCCTGTACCTTCCTACCATCTCCATCAAAATGTTTCTCCTACTTTTTAACCTTTATTTTCCTTGTTTATCCTATTCACTACAAAGTTCCTTCTCTCTGCAATAAATTTTTTTGCACTTGAGGACCTAAGCATTTAGTTTTTTGGTCATCTCTTTTGTTTTTTGGTCTGTCCTGGACTAATTGGCCCACACCTGCTCTGAGTACAATGAGCCAGATTAGATGGATACTCCAGGCCAAACAAGATCTGATATTTTTGAATAGATAGGATGGATTACTTCCAAAGTTCTAAAGCAAAAGGTACCATAAATGTAAACAACTCTGAATAATATGTATTTTTTCCTCAGTATCATCATACTGTGGACTCCTGTTCAATGTGACCCACAATATCACCTTATAGTGTTTTTGCAGTTTTTTTTGTGAAGCAGTATTTTTTGTTGCCTTTTTTTTTGTTTTTTTTTATTTCAACCTAAGACCATGTTTTTCCTTTTTTTTTTTTTTTTTTTTTTTTTTTTTGGCTTTCTGGCCGTTTTTTCCATTTGTTGATAACATCTTGAATTCAAATCTTGTTCTTCAAAGACCTTGAAGCTTCTTATCATTTGCAAATGTAATAAGCATAGGCTTTTGTCCAGCAGTGGCTATTAAGAAACCAACTAAAAGGCTTTCTCTAGAACAGACTATAATGGAAAGCTTGTGATGTAATGTCTGCTGCCACCACTGTCCTCCAGGGATGCTACCCACCCAGCTCAACATCAAACCCCTCCCTCAGGCCTTTCAGTGCTTCCCTAACTGTTCTAACGGAGATGTTGTGCCACACTGCCATAGCCTCTCAAATCAAGATGGAGAGCATCTGTGGCCACTCTTTCCTAGAAGGAAATGAGCTTGGCATGATATAATTTCATTTTAATCAGTCGCTTTTCTTGTAGGAGCTTTTAAACTCTTTTGGGAATTTGTCCTAAAAGTTTTGAACTGACACAAACTGCTTTATCATTCCCTGACTTGCTCTCCCCTCCCCTTATAGACCTCTTAAAGACAGGTACTGTATTTTCTTTTCCCAAGCTTCTGGTATTTTTTGCCTGCCCACAAGTTTTCAGAAATCCTGCAACACATCGTGGTGTATTCAGGGGCACAGTCCACCAGGACTGGTTAATCTTAAAACATTCTGCTTAAGTCTTCTGTGTTGAGACTCACCTTATTCCTGTGCCTATAGCCTTAGCTGCAGTAGCTAGCTGTCTGTTTTTCATAACTTCAGTGAGCACAAATGGGCATGAAACACCCCATTTCCTCTCTAGAAAACTTGTCTTCACCACTGAGAATCAGGCCCAAACCTGGTCTTCCTACTACTACTGAGAATTTTTTTTCTTGTAGCAGGTATCTTATAATAATTGCAGGGGATAAAATATGATCTCCAAAAGACCTTTTGAAAACCCTCCTGAGAACTGCTTTCAAGGGAGGCTATTTTTTGAAGCACTCAGGTTAAGAAAGATGCCTACAGAGATGAACAGAACAAGGGAAGAGCAAAACAATCATGTAAAACTCAGACCCTGTTGAGCATCTTCCTCTCCCACCAAAAGCATGCAAAAAGTTAGAGCAGAAAGTGCTCAATGGAGCCATTTCCCTGCTCCCAAAACCCTGACTAGCAGCCAGAAAAGTCTCCAGGGCATGTAGCTTGAGCCACAAGGAAATATGAGTTTGTTTTAAAGATAGTAGAATGGTAAGAAAAAAAACCAACAAAACACACGCACAAAAAAAACCCCCGACCTACACACCCTCCCCTTTCTTGAACTTTCCTTAATGACAGCGAGATGTTTCTTTCCCAGCAAAAGCTAACTGCTACTCTTGACACGCCTGGTGTCAGCTGGAGGAACAGATGGCTCAATGGTTCATTTCAAACTGTTCACTCAGCCAAACAGCACAAATTGCATTAATTGCCTCTCAGTACGAGCAGGGAACAGAGCACTTCTCGTGTCCTAGCCATGAATCACCGAGACTTATCATCATCATTTGCATTTGACAGGTCAGTCGGGGACTTATCTGCATGCTGGGAGTGGTGGGGCTAGAGGGAGCATTGCACAAGGATATGCCTGAGCTGAGCACTCTGCAAGTAATGGAAGATCCCCGAGAGCTGATTTGGCCTTTGACTTTAGCCTTGGCATTAAAATGGTTTCCTCACCACAGTCCACTTTCTGAAGTGTAATTTCTTAACATGAGAACATATGCAATAACATTCCTGGAACAACAAGAGCTGTTTACTGACTTGCTTCCCCATGTCCACACTGAGAACAGGAACACCTTAAATACACTGGAGGCATTTCTATAGTCTACCCCTTCTTTTGTCTTTCCCAGTGACAAAGGTAGCTCACACACCTCTGGAGGTCTTGGTAGGCCACCTAAGAGAAAGTGAATATTCCAGAGTACCTGGGAAAAGAGACCCTGAGAAGAGACTTTCTGTACCTGCCTTCAATGAGCCACTCTATCCAGGAACTCAAAAAACTGATGGAGCCAAAGAGTTTGAAACAAGTTGCTCCAAATAGATCTTTCTTTCTTCCTTTCTTCCTTTCTTCCTTTCTTCCTTTCTTCCTTTCTTCCTTTCTTCCTTTCTTCCTTTCTTCCTTTCTTCCTTCCTTTCTTTCTGATGGAAGCCTTGTATATGTTTAATTTACTAGTACATGAGCATCTGAAAAGTTCATGCAGAACATGAGCCCAAGTGAAGAGCTCTCCTTTATGTTTGACTGCTCTAAACCTTACCTAATAAAGTGATTTATTAGATGCTCTCTCTTATATCCTGTTGAAAGTCCTGGTATCTTGTTCATCACTTGCAAATGGAAGATGTTAGTATTTTTCCCACTGAAGATACTACATTTCTTTTGACCAAGGGAAAAAAACTTGGCAAATTACCACACAGGACCAGAAGTTTAAGGTTCCAACTTTCTAGCTAATATGACCATTTATGCTTCTATACCCACTGAATATATCTGCTTTATTTCATCAATATTAGTAAAATACAATACTGGGAAAAGACTCTTATGTCTCTCACAGGCTATTGAGATTCCTGCTGCAAAATCTGTGGGCAAGTGCTGCTGTTCTTTCCTCCCCTTTTGCTTGTCAGGGAGCAGAATCATTGTGGTTTTAACACCAGGGACAAAATTTCTTTACCACATCTAGGTGCTGTTGCCAAATTCTGCTTGAGCCCTTCCTGCAGGAAATGAAAAGAAAAAAGAATACCTACAGAAAACCAGATGCCAGTGCTGTGGCCCTCCCTAAACCACAAAGTAGCCCTAGATCTGATTATTGCAAGTGGGTGACAACTGATGGGTGGTTTGTTTGCTCCACTTCTGCTTGGTGGAGGCTCCATCTGCACCCTCCTTCATAGCTCCTTGTGTTAACCTCAGATCCCCTATGTTTCTAGAGGAGAGAGGACCTTCACTATTCTCCTCTCTTAAGGATGAGTCAACAGAAGGGAAAGCATTTTCCAAAGGAAATACTGAATTATTTTAGGGCTCTGTTCATGTGAAAGTTACTTTATACAATTAATCACTTCACCTCTCACAAACTTTAGAAAAAACCAATTGGATCTAAGCTTGTTCCAATGTGTCTGTTCTGTAACTCTAAGAGACATGCAGCAAAATTCTTAGAGTCAGGTCTTCTCACACTGGGAAGCTTTGCTCTTGGTGCTCTCTACCTTGCTGCTTTGGTCATACTGTCTTGCTCAGTCTTTGCTTCCTCTGATGGCTATTTCTTCTCCTCCAGAAACACCCTCACCCTGCTGCTTGCAGCACTGGGGGACCCCTTCTAGTGTCTAGAACTCCCCACACTGTGAGACCTCTTCCAGTAACTAATAGAAACATATATTCCCTAAGGATGGTCTCACTCTTTCCCTGTTTCATTAGAGGACCATCCTGAGGAGAAGATAATTTTTAAGACATAACTGTGTTCAGTGATGTTCAAGAAACATGAATTGTCAGAAAATCTGACTTATTCTCCAGCTATTAAAATTTTCTCTCAGCATTGGCTGTGCCAGAGGAACCCCCAAGGTCTCTTTTTAATAAGGCACCCCCTGATTGATCATCCATTGCTTGATGCTCCAATGGTCTTTTCTGGACACTTCTACCCTGTTAACCCCAGATCCAAACAGCTGCAAGGCCAGGTATGCCTCCTCCTTTCAAATTCTTTCCCAGGCTAAAGGAGAGTTAATGATGTGATTAAGCTAATGAAAAGGGGCAAGTTCCCAGACCAACACACAGAAGTTAAATAGCTCATGTGATAGAGATGGTCAGTACAAGAGGTATCTCTGAAGTAACCTAGAGCCTTTTGCCACAGTGAGCTGCTACAAACCTTCCAGCCTCACCAAACACTTTCTTTAGATAAGTTCCTTTATTGAGGGCTTCTAACACCTTGTATAAGTCCAAATAAACTGTATTAACTGGTTCCCATTTATCCATTTTATGACTGTGCTCATGACACTGTACAGAACTAATTTAGCATTTTCTACCTTGATTAAACAAAAAACAACAAACACCCCAAAGCCTGCATTATTAAAGCTAAATATTCATTCTTTACTAACCTATTCATTAAATGACAATGAGGGCTTTTGAAACCTGACACCCTGAGCAAGAAAATAACATGGAGATCACTGCATGTTACCCAGTAATAACAAGGTACTGGCAATAGTTTTTTGGTTCTAGCTCTTGCTACCAAATTCCCCTTTTGGTAAGAGTGTAAAGGAGGTGAAAATAACAGGCCTTATAGCACCCAGATAAACTCTGGGTTAGAAATCCTGGCAGCATTTCTTTAGATTTATGTTGGTATCAGTGGTAAGAGTCTGACCCAGAAAATGTAACATCACCTGCAGCACATGAAGACTTTAGTGGGATTTTGCTATTTTGTCTGAAAGACTAAGGCCAAATTTCTGCTTTCAGCTGCAACAACATAATTATGTTGTCAACTGCTCCAAGGTTACCATGCTATTTTTGTCCTCTGTCTTGTTATTTCTCTGTACCTTACCTTGATCTCTCTCATGTCCTTTGCTTGAAGATTCCTGCATCCATCTCTCTTACATAATAAAATATTTATTACTTAAGTGCCACTCAATGTTATGACCATTAAAGCACATCTGTTGCAGGTAACCAACTCATGGTACTAGCTCATGCTTTTTAGCTGGTTCTCTATCCCAGACCTGGTGATTTCAGCCCAACACAGAGTTCACCTGGTAACACAGCTAAATCTGATGATTAATTAAAATGTAACCATCCCTCTGCTGCAAATTACCCTTTGCTGTGAAGCTCAGCACAGAGGATGAGATTTAAAGCCACAGGGACTCAACTGTGTCTTAGACCTAGCATAGGCAAAACATCCTGTTGAGCAGGATGGGAGCTGGCTACAGTAATATGCATATATAGAAGGGTTGGGCTTAATGGTCTTGAAGGTCTCTTCCAATCTGAATGATTCTATGATTCCATATATCATAAACTGTACACTGTTTTGCAATCAGCCACCTTCTACCTTTCTACCCTCCTAGTCCTGGGCTGTTGCATGGCATAACTCAGCCAGCATCTGTGCCCACCTGTGTACCAGCTGCACCTTCACCTTCTCTATAGGATTAGGGGTCATCTCTGAGGAGGGGAAACGATGAAGATTCACCACAGTAACCTTCTCTAGAGCATCTACTTCCTTCCTAGTTCAGGACCTCCAGGAGCTCTCTGAACAAACACAGTGATGAGAGGAGCCCTCTGTCATGCAGGTCACTCCCTGGGTGGGACAGTGGTGAGGGAGTCCAGCAGGCTCTGGGATGGGGGGGAGCTGCTGTCCTCCACTTGCTCTCACCTCTCTCCCTCCATGCACAGACCTCTCATACATTCACATCAGCTTTTGTGGACAGGCTTTGAGATATCCCCTCTACAAAGCAAACATGTCTGTTTCATCAGACATGCTTGGCTACCAAGTCCCCAAAATCCCCAGACCCTGGAGAACAACTTCTGGGGCTGAGGCCAGAGGAGCATGACTAACATGGAGCTGGAAGGTCCTGGTGGGCTGTGACAGCACAGCTCTAAAGTAATTGTTAATTCTGCTGTTGGTAACAAGAATGCTCTAGTTTCTCTCTCACGTGATTTGTCCCATGTCTCCCAATGACTGCTGCAGAACTAACAACCTGGCTCCTCACAGAAGGCAGCTCCTGAGACAGACTATCCCTAAGTCACCTTTCCTTCCCTCCTCCACATTAACAGTCAGCAGCAGAAGGCTGGCTCCTATCCTACAAGCACATTTTCATTAAAAAAAAAAAAAATAAAGAAAAAAACCAACCCTACCTTTTTGTAATCTTTGAAAGGAGCAACAAAACATAACAAGCCTATTACCCTGATTAGATTTTACTAGTGAAAAAAGGAGCCATTACAACATGAGCTCATTTAGCTGGAAGGACAATCTTCTATAAACAGGTAGGTCTTGCTCATCAATTAGTAGGACTTCCTGAGACCAAAAATGCTAAAAAGAAATTGTTTAACATCTTATTTTTACCCTTGGGTTTGAATTCCCAAAAGCTAGCTGCTAATACTTCAGCACTACTGCACATTAGCAGCTGGTACCTGGAAAGCTGCCTGCCTTATGCCAGTCAGTCAACTCTCACACTGCATTACAGTGTCATTCAAAAATAAAAAGAATACAGGATCAGTTTCCAGTACTCTTGACATTTTCCTGACGTGTCCACAAAGCAGGATACTTAAGAACAAAAGCACCACCACCTTAAAGGTATGGTATCAATGCCAAAATGAACAGGGATTTATTTCCAATTTGTTTCCTCGGGATGAGGAATGCACTCATCACTGGTGCATTCTCATGGAAAAGTTGGAAAAAAAAGCTGGCCATGCCAAGATTGCATGCTGTCAAGTAAACACAGGTAAAATAGTGTATTTTCTAGCATCTTTTCTTATTCCATTTGTGTCAGAATTTGACCATTTTTTAAAAGTATTGAACAATTACTGAGACAAACCCTAGATGTATATATTCCCTTTCTAAAATTGACTAAGCATGTCCAGGTTCAGCCACCTCTCTGAAAGCTTCATTACCATCAGGAAAATGCATTGTAAGAGGGCTCTTAAGTAACTAACTCATTCAAGCAGGTAAGATTTTGACAGGGTATAAAAGAGCTCTCTGAGGACAATCACACATCAACTCTGTGCCTGCATCTCGGACTGAAGGCAGTGAAGAGGCATTTACATGCTACTTTGGAAATCAGTGAGTTTTAATTAGTAATCAACATTAAAAATATAACACCATATATATTTCAAAGTATGCTTATCTTAGGAACAAACCCAGGTAGTTGATATAAAAATTGTGAGGGTCCCAGACTAGTTTGTCTCTGCTTTCATCAAGGCACTTTGCTATTAACTTCGGGGGGGGGGGGGGGGGCAGAAAAATCCTTGCATACTTAGGCTCTGGCACAAAATTCTTGCTGCTTCTTTAACATGATGCAGCACAGCTACTGCTTATCTCCCTAAGCAGCTATCCCACTTTAGCTTCCTCAGAGGTCAGCTATTCATCTCTGCTAAATACATCCGGTGGAGAAAGAAAATTCCTTAATCCTATTTTGTGTGCTTGTTCTTATATGTGCAGCCACAATTGTCCCACGTCAAGCCTAGGCCATGGGAGAAAAATCTGCTGTACAGCAAACAGATGTTCACGAGGAAAATGGTGCTAGGGCTGGGGTTTAATTCCCTGTGTGCTGCAACCAACGTACATAAAATTAATATAAATCATTGCTTAAAATGCAAATCCATGAGGTTTCTTGCTTTGCATGTCTACTAAATGATTTCAGGACTTCAATTACCACCTGAGCTCATGGCCTCTGAGAAATACAGGAATCAAGAATATGATTAAAAAATGGCTAAAATTACGTGCAGCATTTACTCAAGGAGTCTGTTTCACTTTGGTGTATTTACTTAAGCCTCCCAGACAAGAATTCCCTCAAAGCTAATCACAGGATGGATGCTTCCTCCTTGCATTTGGGCTCATGTGGGGCTTGCCTGCCCCTCCACAGAACAGTCTTCCTGCAATTCTAGCACATGCTTAGAAAAACTAATTCTCATATCTAGCTCTTTTTAATAGGCTTAGCTTCCTGGAAGAAGAAGAAAAGAAAGAAGAGGCATGAAGTAACCATTAAGAGGGGGGAAAAAAGGAAAGAAACCCCTAGCTATGGTGTGAGACAGGAGGCCACAGGTATTTGCAACTGCACCACCTGGTTGTTTAGCCCACAACACTGCTCTGCTGATCATGGGGCTAGGCAGGCCTAGGCTCATCTGCCTGCAATGTTAAACTTTTTTTCCTTTGGAAAACCCTTCTTCTGGTAAAAATGACTAGCCAGGGGGGCTGTTGTAAATAAGAGACAGAGATACTTAAGTCACTGCAGGTAAAATGCAAAACCCTAGCTCCTACTCAAGCACAGATTCTCACAAGTGTTAAGCTGAAGCAAGTTCAACTCCTATTCAGTGTTATGCTTGTGTTGTTCAGCTGACAGTATAGCAGCTGCATTGCATACTTGGGCATGTTTCTTCCCCTAGAAAAAAGTTTCCTTTGATAAAAGGTGAGTTTGCTATACCTGAAAATGAAGCAATTCAATCAAGTTACTTATCACAGCATCAATCTTTCCTGACCAGTGTGTTTTTAAACGTACAAGAAGAATAGTTCTGAATTGATTTTGTTTCTATGCAGAGGATATCATCCCAACCTCTGTTTTCTTAACTGACGTCCTTCGTTTCTTGGTGACCAGAGTACCAAAATATAAAATTTAATACTCTGTGAACATTTTCAACAGAACATTTATTTAATAAGTGAAAAGTTTAATTTTTTTTTCTTTTCAAAAAAAGCAACATCAAAAAAGTGCATTAAGAGTAAAATGCAGGTCCATCCATTTGTCTAGTCTGCAATATCACTTATTTTCTCCTGTAACAAAGAGGTGCACATTTTTCTTGGACTGTAGCATTTGAGCTGTTCGATCTATGCCAACCACTGCAGCCAGTTTCTGAGCATCATACTTGGAGTAGAGCACAGTGCAGGTCCAAGTAGCATCCACTCCATTGTCTGTGGCCTTCATCATATTGCAAATCTCACTGTAGAAGTGGGAGTATGTTGGCAACTCATAGAAAATGAGGTTTCTGATGCCTTTTATTGTATACCTGTAGTAGGGGGAAAAAAAAATTAACTTTGTTGATAATTTTTACAGAATGTGCATGTTAAAACATCAATCCTGTAGCAGTTCTTCTAATTCCCATCAACTTCAATGCACCTCAGTTGTAGCTCAACTCCACTGTGTCATGGACTGAAAACCAAACTTCAGAGATATATGGAATTTAAGAAATGTGGTATCTAACAAGCACCTCCTCTGAAGTACAGACCACCATCAATTTCTGCAGTTATCATCCTCTTTAGCTTGGATTTTAAAACTGTGAAGCCTGATCAGAATGAGCCTTGTGAAACTTTTCATATTTGCCACAACATTTTGGGCTAATAGAAAAAAAACAACATTCAATTAGAAACTTCTCTGCAGCACCAGTCAGGACATAGCAAATTTTCCAGGTGGCCTCAGCTTGCTGTATTGCATTATTGAACCAATTGCATATCCTTTTCCAGAATTTTATGTAATCATTGTAGCACAGCTGAACACAAATAAAAGCCACAATGAATCCCATTTTGCAGGCTACATCATCCTGTCCTAATATCAGTGGAACTTGGCAGTACACACCCTCCTGAACAAAGCCCTGCGCATACCAGAGTATTAGAGTTTCTGCAAGGGACTGCTGACAACATGCAGAAATTTTCAAGTAAACTTACTTTAAAAAGCTTTTACTTCAGCCAAAGAAGTCCACAGAGAGATGCAACAGCTTCAAAAAGCAACCTAGCCCATCTATGAATACAGTCAGTCTCTACTTCCAGAACAGCACACATAGAAACTGGACGGAAACTTGGTCCACCATTCACCTTTTGTAGAAGTGGAAGCGCTCGGTGAACAGTAAAAACTGCTTCTCGCCCTTGAGGAAGAACCTCCTGGCTCTGCAGACAGCAGCTTTTTTAGTGTATTCACAAATGGGAGTGAAATTCAGCCCCTCCTTCTTGAAGTAGTTTCGAAGACGCACGTAGTCAAAGTAGGATGGGATGTAAATGAGCGTGTGCGACATGATGGCGTCGCGGTACTCGGGCAAAATTCTGTCGATGAAATACTGAAACCTCAGAGAAGAAAACAAATAGGTTTTAACCAGAGTTGACATTTAGTCTTCCAACACTGCTATGACCTCAAGCAGCAGTATTGACAATAGGCCACAGAAGATTTTGACTGTTTTTCCTTCTTTAATTTCACAGGGCTTCTACACATGTAGAAGACAAAAGGAAGAGCTCTGCAGGTATGGTAGAGACTGGTATTCCTTCCCAGCCTTCATTCCCCAGTGCCTTTGGCAAGGAGGAGCTCAGTATTCCCCCCAACCTGTGCAGAGCCTGGCCTGCACCTGAAGACTACTGAAGGCATCCATCTGTGGTGGCAACACACTGCAGGAAACTGTATGTTCAACTACATCTGAAATAGCAGTCATTAGGGCACAGCAAAACAGTCTGGAACCGAGTACCTTGTATCTATCACAGAAGTTACATCTTCAGCTTCTAGCCTCTGAAAAACATGAGGAAGCTGGACCACAACTTGGCTAATGGAGCCACTGAGTGGTACGTTCCGTATGGCCACCTGCAAGAACAAAGCAGGCTGCTTAGGGAAGCAGCATTTCAAGTGGTCACACTCCACCAGCCCTCTGCTCATAACTCACACCCGCACACAGAGCATAAGGCTGCTTTTAAGAAGGCTCCAGTACAAAACTACCTTCACATATCCACATACCAGATCTATTAAATAACTGTGAGCACTGCTGGTGTCCTGTGTATTTGAGATGGAAAGCTAAGGTTTTTACTTTTTCTTACAAAGTAATATCAGTTTGTGGTCTTTATACAGTGTGAGAACAAAAAAGAGAAAGTAGGCAAACCCTCCCTTTAACAACGAAATAAATAACACAAGGTTAACTTGTGTGCTTCAAATTAAGAAAAACCAAAACCTGAATAATAGAGTTAATAGAATTTTTTCCCACTTGTTACATTTTCTGTTCTTCTCCCCCTCCCTTACACCAGCATTTAAAATGCAGCTTTCAGCTCCTCTGTGAACTCACCTGCCCTGTGTAATTGAAGCAGTGCTTGTTGAAGACAGAGTTAATCTGGGGGTCCTGGAGAGCACTGAAGAGCAGAGTCTGGCGGTAGTACTTGGACCAGTTATTGAGATTCAGCATTCTCACTCGGGAAAAGTCTACTCCATGGGAATCCAGAGGCAGCAGGTTCATGTGTTTCATCAGGTGCTACACAGAGAGATGGAATAGCATCACTACAGACTGACACCCCTGCACCCACACTGCAAAAGCTAAACTGAAGCACAAAAGGAGGCAGGGACAAGCAAGACAGGGCAGAATATGAAGCAGTAATGATCCCCCAAGACATGACTGTCTGGACTTTATTGACCACAGCAAGAGTAATTTACTCAATTTCCCACCAGAGAACGGAAAGCTGCCATCTCTTTAGTCATCAGTAACAGTTACCTTTGCTTCCAATCTCCTCCCATGGGGCAAGTGTAATGGATTTGTTTTGTTTGTATTAAAGCTAATTGGCCTGAGGTTTCAGAGCCAAGAGAAGCCCAAGTGCAGTTCCCAGCACATGCAGGGAGAGTTTGGGTCCCAGGACTCCCTGGGAAATAAGACTGGGCTCACTCAAAATGTACAGTAACATCATGCTGTCAAAATGCCTGGCCCAGGTACCTCAAAGGTGTTTCTTTGTGGAAAAAACCCCAACCTTTCAAACCTGAAAACTTTTATTCACCAAAATCCAAAAAGCATGGGTATTACTGCACACTAGCCACAATCCAAGAGCTCATTTTCCCAACACATACAGGAAAGCCTTCATACCATTTACCTTCAGACGTGACTGATGCCCAGTATCTCTGCAGTCAGTGGAGACAAGCACCAGCTCCTATTGCTTTCTGGAGGAAGCTGTATTAGGTTGTACAGTTTCCTCACATGGCTGCAATCTGACTGAGACACTGGGTGGTCAGACAGCTGGTATATTTTCTCCCAGATGTGATTAAAGGAATCATTGTTATCTCATCCTGTGAGATAATTATAACTGTCCAAAAAAGCCTCTAATGAAATATGCTGCTAAAGCACAAAATACTAAGATTTATAGAGAATGGGTGGTGAACACTACTAAAATATGTAGAAAGAATATTCTTAGTATAAGGAAAATACC
The DNA here is from genome assembly GCA_024611195.1 of Ceyx melanurus. NCBI lineage: Eukaryota > Metazoa > Chordata > Aves > Coraciiformes > Alcedinidae > Ceyx > Ceyx melanurus. The sequence continues at coordinate 3,341 of JANHGL010000113.1, read as the reverse complement.
AGCGTGGTGGGAGGAAAAGAAGCAAGCATACCTATCTGGAAGCAAGTCAGTGAAAAACAGCAATACTGCTCACTGCCAAACCTAGGTTTTATCAGACTAACAAGAAACAGTACAACACAAAAATGAACACATAAGGAAAACGCACCAGAACATGTTCCCAATTTTGCATCAGGTAAATATCAGCTTGATCAATGATGAGAATTTCTATTGAGGATAGAAAATCAAAATCTCTCTTCTTCTCCCCCTCTGCTCCAATAATAGTCCTCATGCCCAGGGGAGAGGCAATGATGATATCCGAGGAGTAAAATGGTGCATAAAGTCTCATGCTCTTTTGAAGAATTCCAATCCCTGTCAAACAACAATCAACAGCATTTTCTTAGTTAAGATTAATTATCAACCATATTCTTCCAGAAGGCACTGTACTAGTAACAACTCCCTACAACCTCCTCTCCCTTAACAGATACTGATGATTACAGGCAGACAAAATCAATTTGAAAATCTTCTTTCTCTGTAAAATGCTTACCCACCTCACCCCTATTTCAAGCATTTGGCATTTTCATCATGTTTGGCAAACTCTTTCAATTGCACTTTTTTCCAGAATTTTCATAGCCTGAACAATATTTTTTTTTAAACTGAACCACTTTTGTGATTCTCTGTTAAAAGGGGGATAAGGGTAGTGAAGAACTTAAGAAGAAGGGAAAAAAAAAAAAAGCAGCAGCAGAATTTAGTAACTATTAAATAAGATTCAGTGTGGACCTCTTGACCATAAACTGTCTTTACTCACAGGGACATGAGAGTTGCTACTAAAACAGAAAGGAAAAGGTTCTTTGTGTGATGATGACTAACAGCATAACCAGCCTTGCACTCTCCCTGGCATTGCTTCTCACACCACACGTTGCAATTTACAGGCTGAACTAGCTTATGCCTTGCCTCGCATTACAGAAAGAAAAAGTAAGGAAACAAAGGTGTTATCCATGTAACTTCATGGCAATACTGCTAGGACCCATTGTTTTCTGATCTTAAAAATCCAGGTGGTCTGACCATATTCAAACCATGTGCTAGAGTCTGCCCATAAAAGGTCTCTCCAACTTCTCTCCCTCTGTGTGAATCCAGCTATAATGGGCACAGATGAAGGCCCTTGCAAGAATTTCACAGACAGCAATAAGGACCCCTCCTGTTACATATTTTATCCCAATTATAAAAGTGGAAAGAAAAAGAAAGGCACGAGTGGTTGAATTTCCAGAAAGAAGATATCACTTGTCACAGCATACACACAGTTTAACAATATCAAGCCTTATTTCTGTTTAAAAATGTGAAAGGGTGGTTTTAGTAAGGCATAACAAATGTGCTTTAAATTAGATCTTTGTGCAGAAGCAACAGGGCGTGAGGCACACTAAGAAAGAATAATTATTCTGCTTCTATGATTTTCTTCTGCAAGTAACAGCATTGAAAGTTTCTTCAAGCTGTTAAAGTTTCTTCAAGTGGATCAAGCAGACTGTGGTATAGAGGAGGACTGAAAATAAAATTATTATGCTACTGAAAGTAAGATGCTCTCAGCCAGAGAGATATTCACTAGGGAAGGAAGAAAGATTGAGTGGGACCTGCTTGCATCCTCCACTGCATCATTAAATCTCTTGGGATGTCGATTTATCTTTCAAGGGGCAATAATTCCAAAAGCCTCTGATCTGTCAAGTTAAGTTAGAAAAACTGCCTACTCACCACAGCAGCTCCAGGAACCAAGCCACTAGCTAATTATCTGCACACTGAGTTACTAAACCAGCATGAGATTACAGTATTAGAAAATAGTCTCAAATTCACTGCTTGTCCAACAGTCCTACTTGTTGACTACACCTTGGCTTTAATGAAAACCATGGGCAGTATAATAGAAAACTGCTTTCCTCAGTATTGACCTGTTCCAATGACTTCCCATTCCAATAGATGTTGCAAATGGGCTAATTAAAATCCAAACTATTTTTTTTTTTAAATAACATGGAAGACTCTGCTGCATAATCAAAGCTATTCTCTTTAAAATGAGGTGTGGACAGTCCTGCAATCAATGCATTTTAAGTGATTCTGAACCTGATCTGAAAATCATACCTTTTTGTGTTTTCTCTTCCTTTTAAGTTCTGTCATGGCAAGCAAGATTGTCAGAGAAATTCAAGTTGCCAGTGCAAAACCAGCATGAATATCAGAGAGACTAGATCTCACCAGAACTTCCAGTCCTGATAGCCCTTGGACATTTCAGAAAAACTCGTTACTTCTCAGTTCTTTACAAGTGAAAAATCACCTCTTTAGTAGGTCATTACCAATTCTGAAGTGGTCATCAACGTTGCCAGCAAAGACAGCTTCATAATCTTCAGGTCTTTTCAGGTTGGGGGGCTTCTCTTCTGGGTCAGAGCCAAACTCTCCTTTGAAGCGTTTTTTATTACTTACATCTATTTTTCTTTTTTCATTCACTTCAAGAAGACTGATGAAAATATGCACAATTCTCAGAGCACATTCTCTGAAGGGCACTACCATCAGTACCTGTGTAGATCAACAGTTACAACAGAATAACCCATAAAATATAGACACTCAGAGTTAACTGTATTTATTTTTTTTTTACTTAGATCTGCCCCCATAGGCAGATTCCCAATAAACAAAACAGTTCTGACATACAGAGAGGAGGGAGCATGCACCAGAATGCAGGGTGCTCACAAACAGGTATTGAACAGCAGCAAAGCCTGGTTCCCCATCTCACACCCAGGGTGCCACTACAGGGGAATTCAGAATTAAGCATGTTTTCCTATTCTCCCTAACCCCCAAACAAGCAAGAGCTCCCACTATACAGACAGGGGCAACAGCTGGTTCCTAATAGGTGGCCATAGCCTCTGCAATCTAAATATCTAACTAAAGAGTCAATGCAGAAACCAAAGGCATTTGCCAGGTGTGCAGCAAACACTGAAACCCAACGTCAAACCTGTTCAACAGGTAGCTGGCACCACCAACACCTAGTTGAATCCATCTCCTGAAACCCAGGAGGGCTTGATTTGTGGCCCATTCCACCATCTGTGACATGAGGTACTATGATTCCCAGAGGTCTCCCAGGTGCAGAAGGATCCTTCCATGCAGGCAAGTCCTTACAAGTGTCTTAAGGACAAAAAAAATTTCTGGGACACCCCACACTGGGATCCCACTACCTGAACTAATCCTGAAGATCAACATCACAGAATCACAGAATCACAGAAATTAGGGGCTGGAAGGGACCTAAAAGATCATCTAGTTCAACCCCCCTGCCAGAGCAGGATCATCTAGACCAAGTCTCTCAGGAACAGATCCAGGCGGGTCTTAAGTGTCTCCAG
>JANHGL010000112.1:0-11222 GCA_024611195.1 Ceyx melanurus | reverse complement strand
TGGCCGTGAGCAGCCGTGAGGGAAGGGTGAAGATCGCTCTGTAGTCATTTCACCTGGCTTACCTAGCGAAGGGACAGATCGTAACTTAGCAGTATTTCTATAAACATCAGAACAACCTTCGCGGGGTGAACGCACTAAGGACGGTCTCTGTCGTTGAGCGTCCCGTCGTCTCCCCTCCCATGCCCCTCCGCCCCCCTTGGGCACAACAGCACCTTCGGAAGCAGCAGAAACAGCCAACTCACCCTGCGCAGGAAAGAAAACTAACGCCTACCGTATTTGGAAGGTCTTAGATTGTGCTCTCCTATGTATTCAAAAGGTTATATGTGGTGGCTGTGTTATTTCCAGTGGGTTCTAACTAACATTTTTTCTATTAATCCTTATATAAATATATCTTTCAAGAGACTGAATTTAGAAATAGGTTTTATAAATAGTTATTGCATTTGTGGAAATATATTGGGTATAAGAAATTGTTTGGGCAGGATTCCAAGGCATGGAGGAAAATTTTGTTTCGTAATTAGGAGGTACTGACTTTTCGAGATTCATCTCTTAAGGGAGATCTCATTTGTCTTTTGTAGTTGATATTCACAGGCACACACCATCTTTAAGGCTTGTTTGGAGGAATCTGATTATTATTTATGTGAAAAGTCCACAGTGCATCAGCTGGACATATACATGTAGGCACTTTGCCATTTTCCCACAAAGCTTTGCCAACTCCCATCAGTCAGGAAACATCAGACCTGAAACAGCTGCTGATCACTTTTGAAAACTCTTGAGTGCAGAGATTTGTGTGTGCTGTGGTCTATGATAATTATCTGTTAGGGCTTAAAGTATCTTTTTGCATGCATCCAGAAGAAAATCTAAATAAAACACAGAAAAAATCTGTACTTACAGTGTTAAATGAAGAACTTGACATGTGAATTAAAGCTATTTGAAAACCAAAAATTCAATGCTAATATGCTATCATTTTCTTCAGTTCTAAACTGACAATAAACCCAAACATCATATGGAAAAAAAAATCAGATTTGCTATGGTTTGCTTACTCTCAAATAATTTTGTTATTTTTATTCGGATATGCTAGACAAGAAACCATATTGAAATGTAAACATATGTCAGAATGTTTCAGGTATACAGAATTCAGCTTTTTTTCAAGAAGGAGATATTATGCCAATTAACTTTTTGATCAGCCTTAAACTTATACCTAGATAAGAAGTTAGTGAAATTTAGTGAATTAACTTTGAAATACATTTGCAATAGTAACTGAAAGAAGGACTAATACATCAGGAAAACAGTACAGTATTCAGTAGAGAAAAATCAAACACTTGTTTTGTATAACATCATATTGAGAATTGATGCATACATTGCCCTTGAGATTTTGGCCACAGCATCTAGCATTTTCTTTGGGTTGCTTTTTTAAACAACCCAGTTTTGGTAGAAAGTCTTCTTGATCTTTTTATTGACTTGTAACCAACTAAGCATAACTTTGGTTTTTATATATATATATATATATCCATATCTCAGGTGAAAACAGGGAGACCAGGGAGTTATTCTCTCCAAATTTCTGTATAAGATGGGAGATGTTATGCAAGACAGGTGTGTCTTTTTGAGACATAACATTCAGCTAAAAAAATGCTTAAAGCCCACTGTGTTCTGGTCATATCATTTCAAAGAAAGAGAGAGCAGAAACAGAAAGTATCCTGCTATATATTTTTTTTTTTTAATTTATATTTATTTTATTTATATATATTGTGATATATATACAAATGACAGAAGTAGGAAGGAATTCTGTGTTAGAGGAGTATAAGGTGGGGAGAGAGGAAACAGTTTGCTTAAGGAAAAGATGAATCAGCAAGAATGTGATAACTGGTAAAAAATGGGCAACCCTGTTTAGCCTGGAGGCAAACACTGGTATTCTCTGCCATGTATCAAATACTAAAGTCCCCCCTGCATGTGACTGTGGCCTGCACACTGATCTGTATCTTGAGGTGGCATGTGGGGATTTATTTATTTGGTTTTTTGTCTGTAGTTTTGGAAGTCCTATTCCAGAGCAGTGGAGAAAATGCTTTTTCGACCTACTTCCCACTACACTAAACTGCAGTCTTTTCCGTGTAATACAGGAAAGCTCTTTTTACTTGCCCATTTTGTCTCTTGCAAAGATGATATGTATACTGTTTACCTAGTAGCACTCACTTCATAAGCACTTTCCACAGTTGGGTTTTCTTTGAGTTTAACTGTTGGTAAGTGTAGGCTCTTTAAATGAACCACAATTATCTAAAAATAAGTACTGGTGGTGCAGAGGCTGCTTTTGGCAGGTGGCCGTACTTAAAAAAAAAAACAAACCAAAAAACCAACAAAACCCAAACAAAAAAACAAGACCAAAAGTAAACCAAACAAACCCAAACCACAAGGCAACCCCTAAGGAAAATTAGCAAGAAGCACCACTGCATCATTCTGCATTGGACCCAGATCAGCTTCTCTGTGGAGAATTAAATCAGTGCTGTGGCCACAGAACCTGTGAGGTTGACCTTGGCATATCTAGAGCAACTCCACCACCCAAAGCAGAATAAATTGCTATGACAGGTTGCTCAGGACTGTATCCTGACAGATTTTGAATACCTCCAAGGATAGAGACTCCACAAACTCTTTGGGAAACCTTTGAAAGTGTTAGACCACCTTCACTGGAAGATTAAATACATTTTATTTTTACATATATATGCTCTTATGTTTAAATGGAGCTCTTTTCTGTTTGTGTCTATTGACTTTTGTATTGTAACTGGATACCACTGAGAAGAGTCAGGCTAGATCTTTATAGTGTCCTGTCAGGTATTTTTATGAATTATTAAGATAGCCCTGAGCTTTCTCATCTCCAGGCTAAGTAGTCCCAGTTTTCAGCCTTTTCTCCAGTACCTGAGGCATCATTGTGGTCCTTCACTAGACTTACTTCTGTATGCCTGTGTCTTTCTTGGACTGAGGAGCCCAGAACTGGTACACAGTATTCCAGATGTGTCGTTACCAGCTGTGACATGATTATTGTGATGTTTTGCTTTTGATACCAGTCCATTGTATTGCTGTCACTCGTGTACCCAGCCTTCATTTTACTGGACAGGATATCCAATTGCTTCTCTGTCCCATCTTGCTCTCCTCTATGCTCAGCTGCTGTCCTTCATAGCACTGCCCTACCAAACTTCTTCCATGAAGTACCTGGAGTAATTCCCCCCTGTTTGCTAGACTTAGTCAAGTACTTCTATGTTCTTACATAAAGAACTTCCTTCCCAAAAGAAAGATTTCCCTTAACTGCTTTTGAATCCTGTGGGCTTATTGCTATTAAAAAAAAAAAAATCAGCAACAGTTGCCTGTTATGGACATTGCTTACCTTGATTCTTTTAACGTTTTCATGGTCCAAGCCACTGTACCCTCTTCACTTAATAAATGGAGAGGAACAGAGACTTCTAGGGTGCGATTTCTTTTCTGCCTGGGACAACCACTTTAAGGTGGAAGCAATCATCTCTTAGATGTGCTTGCCCCTCTTTTGATTATTGAAGTGGACTTAGATTCCAGGCTGAGACAAGTGTCTGCATTTTAACCTTTTGTGATTCCCTTCATGAGCTGTGTGAAGGCTGTATCTATTTTACCCATGAAAAACACTAGTGAAATGTGTGTTCTGGAAACATGGTGGTCTAGTGGTTAGGGTTCAGCGCTCTCACTGCCACAGCCCGGCTTCGATTCCCAGTCGGGGAAGATTCTTTGTGATTTGACCTAGGTGATCCTGCTCTGGCAGTGACTTGGACTAGATGATCTTCTAGGTCCCTTCCAACCCCTAACATTCAGTGATTCTGTGAAAAGTAAATGAAAATGCCTGTTCCATCAGAGTTTTCTACTTCCTTTACCTGCAAATGTGAATCTGTGATAATGTGTGTAAAGTGTGGACAGCCAAGAAAGAGTTAACAAAAGGTGGACATCACAGATAATTTTTGTGACTGCACCTGAAAACAACCAGCTGCACCAGGGAAGAGGCAGAGCACTGCAAGACTTTGCACCTGGAACCAGTTTCCAGCTTCTTCAAGCTGTGCTATTGTGCGTGGCCATGAGGAGCTGGCTTAGTGGCAGATAGTCCTTGCAGAGAAGGGCTTGGGATAGCTGAGGTCAGCCTTTGTGGAAGTCTTTCCAGTACATGTGATCAGGCCTCATGGGCTATCAGGAGTTTTTATTTTCCTATACTCCATCCCCTCCCTTAATTTGTCCCTCTTCACCAGAATACATCTTGCCTAAAGCTTTTGTGAAGGTCTCCTCCTCTGATGCCATGCCATCAAATGTTTATAACTTCACAGAAAAAAGACATAAGCTCTACTTTTTCACGCATAAAGTCTACACCTGTCATGAAGGCAAAAATCTCCCATACATTGTGCATGTTTCTCTCTAAGGAAAACGGTAGTGTACTGGTAGGAATGTCACTGATGCACATGTGTGAACGGGGAAGGTCTGTTTTTACTTTTTATTCCTGAGTCTTGGGGCAGGTCATCTGGAGAACCTACAGCAGCCTGCTGTTGTTCTTGCTGTGTTATCCATGACAACAAGTTGTCAATGCAAAAAAGTGTTCCTTACAGTTCTCTGTTGCAACCTCCTTGAGAAGCTGAGTAGATCTCATCATGCAAGAAACTCTTGTAGCCAAATCCTCTCACAAAATCCACACCCGTAACTCAATGGAAGCAGACAGCACATCAGATGGAAGGGCTACCATTGCTCTAGATGAGCAAATTCAGTTTTTATCCATTTCCTTTCCCCCTTTTGATGCATACCCCTCCTCAACCTGCAGTAGGCTGTTGCTTGGCAACACTACCTCCTTGCTCCACCGATGCTCTGCAGTTCTACTGCTCCCCGGTCCCCTCCTTTGCACCGGGGCTGGAGAGAGCCATGCTCGAGTGTGCTCCCAGCAGTCTGCAGGCAGAGTCAGGGCCTTTCCAGCAGTACTTGGAAACAGGTGAACCACATGAGGAAGAGGAAGATGAAGAATGAGGAGTGGTGAGCTCTGGTCTCCCTGGTGCCTTCTGCATATTGATTCTGGTCAGGGGGGTATTGGCTCCCACTTGTCCAATTCTTCCTTTGTTTATGTGGTTGCTATTCTGTGTAAGCCACTGGCATCCTGGGCTAGTAGTAGAGAGCAGAATTTGGCTCAAGACCAAGGATAACCTTCTTCCCACATAATTACAGTACTTAATGGATTGCACTGTAACAATTATTAAAGAGAGGTCTGCAGAGCTTTGAAACCATCATTCTTTTTTTTTTAAAGCCTTGTTGAAACAGTGATATTCCTTCAGGTTTCCTTTTTTTTTTTCCTAACACCACTTTTAAATAAGAAGTAGCTCTGTGTTTATACACATGTTCATATACAAACCCAAAGTAGTCCTAGATCTCTTGTTAAAAGGCTCTGATTCCTAATCCAAATAATGGAAAATCAGATTTAGAAATGAAATAGTACTCTTAACTCAGCCTTCTCATGTTACAACATTATGATATGTACTGTGTACATAGCTACGCTTATGATTTCAATATATGTAGTTCATTCCATCATATCTTGGTATTAAAATAATTTAATGCTGTAGACTTTAATGTCTTGTCTTTATATATACATTAGACACACAAAGTGGTTTAGTTAATCTTTATTTGGAGACTTTAAAAAGGATATCTTCAGTGCCATAATGCTTGTATGTCATGTTACACTACTTTCTCTTATGAGAACCAATTAGCACCAAAAGAAACCTTTTTTCCTTCTGCAAGCCCAGATTTTCACCCAAGATGGTTTTCTGACACGTTGTGTGCTCTGTTCCTCGTCTTCATCTTCAGCGATTTTACACCCCCACCTCCTCTCAGTCTTTTCTATGGTAGGAACAAATTTGTCTGTATGAAAATGTGAAAATTAAAAAAAAAAATTTATCCTGCCTTTACCACCTTGAAAGGGAATCTTGTTTCTTTAGTTGACTGTCAGTTCTTTAAACAACCAAAACCATCTAATGTTTCTGTTTTTTTGCAAGGTGGAATGTAAAAAGTCTATAGCAGAAAAAAATACCAAACCAAAAAACCACCACCACCAAAAAAAACACCAACCAAAAAAATCACTGTACTATGTTTTAATTATGTTGTTTTACATAGAAGAATCTGGTATTCTTTCAAGAAAACATGCATCATATAAAAAGTTTTAAAATTCGTCCCACAGACTGAACTTTTTCATGCCTTACTCTAGGTTTTCTAAGAAACATCTTTGTCAGCTCCTCTCCTCCTTCTAGAAACTTTTGAACCTGCTGGACAATTTCAATTTTTAGGTGGGTGCAAGTGGAATATAGTTGTCTTTGCTTTTATGTGTGTAAGTGCATAAACATTTACCTGAGCAGAGGAGACTAATCCCACTCCATGTTGATGAAAGCACAGGAAACAGTAATAGACATCTGAGAATCCGCTTGGGTCTTCAGTCTTCTGATCCAGTATCCAAAGGAAATTGGTTTTTTTCCACCGATTCTATGCTCACAGAATCACCTGATGCACTAAGTTTGCTTGTTCACATCTTCCAGATGTTACTGGAACCCCAGGAATGAGCTGCAGAAGAAAAGAGTAACTTCAGGCAGGGAAAAATCTCCATTTTATGCTTTCAAGCTTAGTGTGTCTTAAGCCATCTATACTGTTTTGAAAGCTGCTGCTTTAATTCATGAGCATATCAAGACTGAATGGTTAATTGTGTGTATACTGCAAGGACAGGTCATGCGAGAGAGCACATTTTTTTGCCAGATAAAAATATTCTTGTACATTATCAGCTTGGAGTACTCAAAGTCTTCAGATGAAGTATAGGAAGCAAATGATACTTATTCCTCTGTATTTTAGGGGTGGACAATATATTCTATCAGGAATATGGATGTTTTTACAAGTAATTGCATGCAGATGTTTAGACTTTGTCCATCTTGAGTATACCCAGCTTCACAGTAATAAACAGAGCATTTCAACTCATATCTTCATAATGGTACTTGTAGAACTAGAAACTGATTTTAAATTCTTAAGTGTCTTGTGGAAAATATTTAATTTTTCTAGCTTGCTCTGATAAAAATGGCTGACTGTGAGCTTATAGATATAAGCATTAAGCTTGGTAGCCAGTGAATATCAGAAGGTTTAGCGATTGGTTTTGACAAGCATTCAACATTTATCTGAATCTTTCCAGTATCAAATCAGGCATGAAGTCTTGTGAGGAAAACCTGTTCTCACAAGGCTTTTGATTCTCCTGTTTTCAGACTGATGGCAACTACTGAAAAGATGTACCACTTCTGCTCCCCTTCCCTTCTTAACCCCTGGTCCCTTAATCACTCTTGGAATTTCACTTCCTTTTTTATGGGTACAGTGACAACATTTTAGTTTACCTGAAAATCTGGGGGAGATTTTTCCAAACTTGTAATATTTAGCTTTAAAATAGATTTGAATCAAGAAGATTGAAAATACTTGAATCAGAAGATTGAGATGTGCTTTGGACTGGTATTTATTTTGGCCAAATATTCACAGATCTTTTTCATGACACCTCTTTGCAAATTTCATATAAAAGGGGGAAAAAATAATTGCTTACTGAAATGTTACAGGTTTTGTTTACCACTTTTATCTCAGGGTGGTATGTTTCTGCTTCGTTTTGGTTTAAAGATGACTGGGACTACAACTCCCCTTTCAGGAGAAGTAAAACACTATTAAATCATATTAAAGTAAAAATCATAACTAAATTGACATCTAAAGTTAGTTTACTTAGTTGATAACCCCTTTCAGAGATCTTTACTTGGTCTATAAACAAATAACTAATATTTTTATTTTAAATAACTATGTTCAAAGAACATAGTTATCATGAAGACTACAGTCAGGGAAAGAGCTCAATAATGAGGAGACAGGTAATGATTTAGAGACTGAGGGGCGACTGGGAGAAGGTATCATCTTTTCCAGAAAATGGGCTGACCTGTCATTTAGGTTCTGTTTTCATGCATCTTCATTTTTAATTATTTTTACTTTTAAAACCATTTTCAAAGTTGAAATTGCAAATTAGATTTTTGCATTGTGAATGACAGCGAAGGGCTGTTTGAATAGCTGAACGCTTCCGTGGCAGATACTTCACTGCATTCCCCAAAGCCTGTGAAACCACCCATGATCTGAACAGAACCAATTACTGCTGCTGCTCCTAGCCCCGCCTCTCTTTGGAAGATTCCTTTTTAAAGTCCAAATCAATACAGACTTGTTGTAGGCAGGTAATTTGATTTTGCTTATATATATTAAAACAAAAAAGGAATTTTCCTGCAAGACTGGTTACAGAAGTTATGGACTAGATACATAACTTTTCAACATGAGAATGTGAAATATTCATCCAGTTGGATCATTAATGTGCAAAAAAGGCACTTTTCATTCATCTTTTATTGTGTGTATTGGTCTACTCTGTGGTCATTTCTGGTGTGTTTGCTCACTGAATATGTGAATATGATGAACTCGCATTACAAAATTGCTTTGCTGTTTTGACTCTTCCCATGTGAGCTCCCCTGAAAGTTGGTGCCGGGGCAGATTGTTGTCAGACTGATCATGCTGGTGGTATTTCTGTATGCACTTCATGCTGGTGGCTAAGGGGACAAATGGAATATTTGTGGGTAGAACTGTCATAAAGCATATTGATGTTCTGGATGCTCCATTGGAATCGGGTATCTTAAATGAGTTGGTGTTTCAGTGAGGACCTAATACAGCAGGTCTTTTTCTTGTGTTTCCTGCAGTATACTAAAATCTGAAATGCTAAGAATCTGAGCTACATGTAGGGTGATCACCAGCTGACATGTACTGTTTCCTTATGTCTGTTAACTTCTAAAACCTTCCGCATAGAGTTTGTGGTAGTTGCAGAGCAAGGATGATCAACCTGATACAGTCAACCAGTACAAGATCTAAACCCTGTTTCATAAATTAATCTAGACCTGGTTTAAGATTTTTGACCCTTAATTACAGTTACAGTAATAGTTGCATAGGATTCCCTACCACACCCTCTGGGAAAATATCATTCTGTGCAAACTCTGATCACTGGAAAAAGATTGAATTTGTTTTAGAAAGAATTAAATAATTTCCCGCCATTTAATCTAGAACATACTATTTTAATGTAACAAACAAAAACATCATAAAAGCAGATTCTCCTTGGTTGATGACCTTAGCTAGCCTTGACTGCAGTTGAAGCCTGGGCGTGCTTGATTTTTTCAGACTTAAAAAGTTGCATTCTGACTGATTTAATGTACTCTGAAGTTACCATATAGTCTTGTTTCTCCACTTTAACAGATTATTTAATTTAGATCTCTGTCAGGTTATTGCCTGAGCGGCAGAATCAGTGAACTCTGCTTTCATGCAAAATTGTGTTCTTCCTTCCTCTCCCTTAAATCTAGCTCAGGACTATGATTATGCTGCCTGGGTGGCTGGCTGTTGCTAAAAAAGGTTATATACCCACTGAAAGTTGGTCCCATGTCCTTCAGTGTCATAGAAGAACAAATTAAAGACTTACTCTTTTAGTCCACAGCTGCTCTTGCTGTTTTAACTATACTGAAATGTAAAGAAATTTACTTGAGATAGCTTTAAATGAAACTGGAATTGTTAAGGGCCATGAAAGTTATGTAGATGAGTGAAGAAAGTCGAAAGGTATAAGAAGATGGTATATTTATTCTATGTGGCATAGCATTGTATCTCTCAAGCCTCAAACATGTTTTGAGCTTCAAAAAGGAAAAAAAAAGCAATTCTGAAAGAGCTTCCTGAACAAATCTGTCATGAACTTCTCCAAAATGCTCTCAAATGAATACATACATATTTCTGCTAGTCACTAGCTCTCTTCTAAACTAAGAGATTAAAGTATTGTCATTGTTAACAGAACTTCATTCCCAATAAAAAGCAAATTTTCCCTTTTTTTTCCCCCCCCCCCCAAAGACATTTATACTTCCCTCTTTAATTTTTCTTTAACAGCTTCAGATGCTGTTTTCCACTGAACAGCTTCCCTGGTTACCCACATCTTATTTTTAAGGGCAGCTAGTCTCTTCCCAGTATCAGTTTTATTTATCCCTCCTACTTTCACTTCAGGGCTTCAGTCTCTACTGGCTGATATCTCAGCCAAAATGGGATTCAGGGAACTAAATGCTTACATGATGTCTTTCACTGTGCTTCCATTGTGACTTTGGTTTTCTCAAGAAATAGAATGAAGGGCCTTATACAATGCTTTGGGAGCATATTTTGGTCCATTATGTATGGTTTTAGAAACAACTCCAGACAGATATTTTTCCCTGTTCCGTTGTGTTGCTGGGCTTTCTGCACATGTTCTTCCCAATGTCATGATGTTGTTTTGGGGGACAAAGTTCCTTGGGTTTCAGTGCAGTGCAAAAAGACAATGCAGGCAGCGTGGCGATGTCTGAAAAAAAATGCCAAAAAAAACAGTTATTGTCCTGTGACTATCCTCAACTGTAAAGTGATTGTGTTTTGTAACAGAATTTTGTAAAGTTGTCACAGAATGACAGTGTCAGGGGTTGGAAGGGACCTAGAAGATCATCTAGTCCAACCCCCCTTCCAGAGTAGGGTCACCTAGACTAAGTCACCCAATTCCTTATTGCTTTCCTGTGCTTATTTTTCATCTTAGAGCTTAAATTCAGAGTTGCCCTAATACTGTTATGCATTTCATAACGTTTTTTTAGCTGTCTTCCTTCTTTTTCCTTTTTTTTTTTTCTTTTCCTTTTTAGACCAACCTTCACATCATAGATGTGAAAAAAGAATACATGCAGAAGTTGCATTTAGTTAGCGAGGTTCTAATTTACTCTTTTGCTACAGGGGAAAAAGAAATTGTTACCATGAAAAAAGAAAGATAGGAAAGGCCAAATAGTGTCTGGAGCTGAGTAAGCACTGGGAAATGTAGATATGTATGGATTTCTCTTTCAGTTCCACACAGAATCTTAGTCAATTATTTGATGCGATCACCTGTCTGGGCTGTGACCTTCCAGAAGAGCCCCCTCCTCCGGTCCCGTCCCCCCCGGCTTGTCAACACATTGGTCATATACATCCCAGCTGATGCCAAACGGACGCAGTTCAGCCAACTCTTGAGAGGCAGCCTGTTCCACTGCTTCTAGCTCCTGGTTTTTTCCACTGTGGAGACTTCGTGGTGCTTTAAGACTGCAGAGGGCTGGTGGCGAGCGGGGCCGGCGCTGGGGTTAACGCTG
>JANHGL010000111.1:17967-28842 GCA_024611195.1 Ceyx melanurus | reverse complement strand
CCCTGCTCCCTGCAGGGGGCTGCACTAGATGCCCTTTGGAGCTCCCTTCCAGCCCTAAACACTCTATGATTCTATGAACTTCCCTTGTTCCACATACTGTTCATCCCACAGTGCTTCCATGGCTGGTGTTCATTCTGCATGGACTGATGTGCAAGAACACCATCAAATGTGTGTTGTGAAATGTTGGTTTCTCAGACTTGAGAAGATGGCAGCTTTAGCTGTGTCTTTTGGCCTTCCCTTCAGGGCAACCTTGGACTTGGCACTTTTTTTTCAAAAACAAGAAGTAATTCTATCCAAATCATATGTACAATGCCTTTGTGATCTGAATCTTTCTTGGTTTTGCCAATATTCTTGTATCTTTGGATTTGTGAGATCAGTTCCCAATCATTTTTGTTTGACCAATGAGCAAATGTATGGGTGTGTGTGTGTCTGGGTGTGTGTGTGTGTGTGTGTGATGCAAAGATGACTTTAGCAGGGTCTGTCTTACAGACTTGCTTCATTTTGTTTAGAGTGTGTAAGTGCCATTATAAGTACTGAAAATTCTGGTAATGATGTTTTCAAATGTTGACAAGATGAGGTCTTTCAAATTTAATTTTTCATTCTGTGCCTTTATGAACTGTGTGTTCTTTATCTTTTAAATGTGTTTACCTTTTTAGCTCTATAAAACTACCAGTTTCTAATAAACATTTGTTTCCTTAACTGGCTGGAGTGTGTTGAAGTTGTTTTGAAGTTTTGTGGTTTTTTTTCCATGGCCTGATATGACTTTTTTTGGCACTGTGTGCATAATATTCAATATAAAGAATGAAGGTAATTACCTAAATGTGACATTCAGTTCTACTTGAAGCAGGAATTCTTTAAACTGGAAATTCTTTGTGATTGGAAGGAGTGGGCTGTGAATGATCTCTCATGGTGATCAAACAGTAAGTTGTGCTCTCCAAGACATCCAACTTGCACGGCTCCCCTCATCTCCAAAAAGAAAATCTAAACTGCTGTAAAATGCAGTACAGGTTATTTAAAATATTCCTTTCAAGCTAGCTTGTTGGGAAATGCTAAGCAAGTATCTCAACTGTTCCTTCAAGCTTGTTCCTTTGTTCTCCTGCTGTTTTAAAGTCTTGTTTACCTCTTTGCCCTGTAGCTTCTCTCTTGCTGAAGCACTGATCTGCTCGGCTGAAAATGAATTCAGGCAGTGCCATCTACTGTCGTGTTGTAGAGCTGATTTGTAAAGGGGAAGGGCTTTTTCAGACTGAACATTTGAGGCTATCTCAGAGTTCTCTTTACAGCAAAGGAAAACCAGATGATAACAGTGCTGGGTAAACCCATCTGAGCCACAGTTAGTGGTGATTGTGGTGATGAGCAATGCACTTGGGTGTGAATTACAACAAGCAAGAATTGCCATCTCTGCTTTGAGTAAGGTATAGTAAAGACTATACTGCCTATCAAGGGATTCACTTGTTTTTACTTCTAATGAAAACCATTTAAAATAAAAGAGTCTCTATAATGTTATTATTGTAGCTTATTTCTCACTAGCTGGACATGCTTTGGAAAGTTGTCCCTACAGAAGAGAGAATGAGATGTAACTGCAAATTTTGGAAGTTTTGAGGAAGAATATAAAATCTGACATCACTACAGCTAGCTACTTCTGTAATGAACAAGATGAGGTTAGTCTTGATGGGTTAGGAAAAGCTTGTGCTATGTAGGTGGAAAATCCCTGGGTTCCCCAGACCTCCTTGCCTTGCTCACACAAAGCCTTCTGACTCTGTGATGTCAGTGATAATGGGCCCTCTGATTGCAACTCACACTCATTAAAGTGCACTAATGAATGAAGTGACACTGCACACTTCTGATCCATCTGACACATAAATGTTCAATTTTGCTTTTACCAGGCAGCCTGAGTTTGGCAGAAGATTTGTTTCTGTGCAACAAAGATGCTGGTGCTGTGCTGCATTTCTCCCTGGGGAATTGGAGCAGGAGCACTTTTGAAGCAATCATGACACTGCCATCCCCTTGAAGTTGCTTTGGCTCAGACATCAAATACAGCTCACTGGTCCCTTAAGGAATATCTGGTTTTAGTTTGCTTCTCCAGTCTTCTGGGCTTTATCTATCCTAGAGGAAAGCAAAAGGATGAAGATGACAACTTATTTAGCATTCACACTTGTCCCTCCAGACTTGTCCTTAATGCCCATACCTTACTGAGAGGCATTGGCTGCTCTGTGCCCTGTGGCACTCTCTGTTTCCACAGCATGACATTTTGAGGGGGAACTGTGTGATCCTGTAGATAGAGTTGGGCAGATGGAGATTTTCATCTTGATTCAGCTACTGATCTTCCATACACCATTTCTCAGTGTTTCTGGCCATTGTACTTTCTTGTCTGGTAGGTGACAAGCTTTCTGGGACTCCCCCAAGCTGTGATGGCTCAGTGTGTAGCCAGGGGTTGTGCTAGGACACAAATATGCTGATAAATTAAGACTTCAGCCCAATTTCTTGGACACAAGCTTTTGTCTGCAGAGATTTTGTTAGGTCACTGCTGCACTGTGAAAAGAAACCTGGTGGAAGCAGGAAAGCAATAATATTCTAAAAATAAGTTGATTGCCAAAGGTGCCTGCTGGGATAAATTCATGTTCTTAGATACTTTCATTTCTGAAAAGACTTTTGGCTCCCTGCTCCATTGCTGGTTTTAGCCATTTCTTGTAGTTTAATTGGCAGCAGCATGACTGTTGTGTAGCAATCTAACACTGCAAGAGTGTACATCTCTGCAGCTCTGAGAACACAGTGAGCTGCAGCTGGAAATTTTGCTTTTGAAGAGATGCACAAAGCTACAGAGCCAAATGATTAAAAATATTCTGGCTACTTGAACTCTTTTCTCTCATTTAAGTACTCTCTGCCCTTGGAGAATGCACGTGGGGGAGTCCAGCAGGAGGTGAGGAGAGGATGGGATCGAAGTGAGCAAATGAAATCTGAGGCTGAAGGTCAACTTTTTTTTTTTGCAGACAGTGCAGAAACCTCCCCAGGGGATTCCTATTGCTTGAGATGCTGTTTAAAAATAGAAAAAATCAAATATATTGCTACGTTTCATGGACAGCCCTTTTACTGCCACAGGGCACGTGGGACTGAAATAACCACAGAGACAAAAGGTTTGTAATTCTGCTTTAGCAGTCAGAAAATCCTTTTGGTTGGAAAAGACCTTTAAAATTGTCTAGTCCAACTATTAGGGCAGGTATTTCATAATCAGAATTCTTATTGTATGTAAAAATTCTGCTGTATTTTGAGCACCTGGATACCTGAACTACACAGGATAGAGCCTAGTCAAAGGGTGTAGGTAAATATAAAGGCTAAAATAAGATTACAGGCTGAAATATGATGTTCATGGTCAACCCCAGTAGCTTCTCATGAGAAAGTTTCAGCAAATAATTTAATATTTCATTCTGGTTAGTTAAGTGCTAATATTAAAAACAAAAAACAACCCATACCTATGTAAATTATTTTTTTAGTAATTCTGTTTGTTCATCTCCTTTAATTTCCTGTTGTGCTATAAGAAATAAGTCAAGTACCACCTAAGATCTCAAAAGTTCTGTGAGTTTCCCAGCTGGCAGAAGCTGACTTTCATGTGGTTTGCTCCAAGTGAAGATAATGGTAGGGCTGCAGTTCACCATGAAAGCTGTGCTGGAAGAAGCCAATGCTCTAGGCATCTTGATCCCCAGGAGCTGTTGTTCTGTGGAACTGTGAAACTTGTAATTACAGGGTTTTTTTGTTTAACTTTCAAATGTATCTGATTAATACTTGAAATATAATCACTCAAGGGATTTATAATGCAACTGTTGAGCATGGGCCTTACTGAAAAAGTGACCAAAACTCAACAAAAGCCTTTCAGTGGTGCTCAAGGGCTCAGGTAGGTGAGAGCTTTACCCTGGTGCTTCTGTCTGGAATTTGCTTTTCAGAAACAAAGTGACTTACTGTGTTTTCTCTAAGCTTCAGTTTTGAAATTCTTGCTTATATGAAATCCATTTGCTTCCTTAGGGAAGGATGTTCATCCCCTGTTGAGTCCACTGCACCAGGCAGCTGCCCTCTCTCCCAGTTTCTTGAGTCATATGTGAAGTTGCTTGTGCAGGATTGAAGTCTCCTGTTTGCATGTGGTATGTAACAGCAGGGATCAGTTCTATCAGAGATAGAAAATTCACATTTATCAGTGGATATCAAAGCTGAGAGACTGAAACAGCTTTTCTCTTGTATCTGTATGCACAGAAATGTCAAGGTATGTCTTTTGACTGCTTATCTCCTGTTAATTTCTAATAGCTCATTTCCTAACAACATGGCAGATGTTATCCCTTTCTAGTGAAAAAAGCAATTTTTATTTACTGTTTAAAACTTTTTAGGGACCTTTTGGAATATATTTCAAGTGCTCAAGTGGAACATGTTCAGCACCTTATTTGTCCTCCAGTAGGCACTAGATTTATGAAGCAGCTTAGCCTAGTAAAACTCCTTTTCTGTAGTGCCTGTGGTGTGCTGTGTCTGGGCACAAGTCCATGGGCTGAGGAGTCCTTCACTGAGTGCCTCTGCTCAGATGGAGTCACTCTGGGGAGAGTCTGGATGACTTCTGTATGCAGATTGTTCTTGTGGATGAGAAATGCATGAATATCCCCTCGGGTGTTAATTAATGTATTTCTTAGTTATTGAGAACTTCAAGCAAAATTCAGAAGGTTCTCAGACAGTATTCAAACGTACTCCTTATATCTAATTATTCAGTCACACTCCTAAATGTCTGGCCAGAAAACCCTTTCTCCTTCCTTGCTGTATGCTCACAACTTTACCCTTATGACAGGGAACTTTTTGCTTTTAGTTTTGCTTAGCTGGATGTGAAGTAGGGGAATTCCTTTTGTCCATTTCTTTTCACAATAATGATGTTACTGGTTCCTAATTTGTAGGGTTTTACTAGCTGTGAGGTGAGGTAAAGAAAAGCTTGAACAGCCCCCATTTGATCATTCTTGCTTTGATAATTTATTTCAGCAGTAAAAGCAGAAGTCTGTGACATTTACTGAGAAGCTTGTAAATGGAGAATGAAGACTGAACAAAGTGTTTCCTTCAGGACAGTATTAACAAGCCTAAAGATTGGGTGGCACAAAGACACATGCAACAGCTTTGTGTGTTCATCACAGAATATGGGATGCTCTAGAATGAGGAACTGAGGAAAACTAGTGTAAATGAACAAGAATTTATTTAATGCATGTTGATGAAAAACAGATTAATTGCTTCTAGTTCTGATTTTCAGGTTGGCATCCACAAAAGGAAGGCCACTGCTACATCTCAAATCATGTCATAAAACCAGCTCTTTGTTAGCAACAATAACTCATATTATTGCATTGAAATAATTCCTGAAAACTAGTTTTCTCTTCTAGTCTCCATGTCTGCTCTTGGAACTTCTGGGCCCTCAGACTGTGGAAATCAACACTCATTCCATGAACAGCTTCTAGAAGATTTTTGCAGAGAGTTGACTCTCTTGTCATAGTTGCTGCAAGAAAATTCTCAAAGGTTGAACAAACCAGTTTTCACTGAAGGGAGTGACTAGCTTGAAAGGAATGTTGTCAGTACCAGTTTGGGTGAGAAGGAACTGAATTTTTTCATAGTCCATATTTTTAAACAACACTACATTTCAACCTTTCCTATCCTAGGAAAACACAAAACAATGTGCTCACCTGGTATTACCCAGGAAAGAACAAAATAATGTTCTGTGTTACAATTTCAGAGAAGCAGAACTGAAGTGTTTTTCCCTATTTTTTTCCTTAAGGAAAAAAACAAACCAAAAAATCCCAAAACCCCAAACCAACCACAAAAACTCTGTTTCAGGTTGTGCTTATTTCCATGTCTAGGTTCAGGTGAGCCACCTGAAGCATGTTCTGTTGAGTTGGGCTGTAAATAGGAGCTCTGAATTTAGTTGCAAGTTAACATTCAAGGTTGCCTGGCTATTTAAGTAACACTTTTTTTCTTCTGTGTCAAGATTGAAGACATTTACTCCTGGTTCACATAGAGTGAACCATTATATTATTTAATATAAAGCTGCCATCAGCTTTATATTAAATACATGGCATTTGAAAACTATCAGTGGAAGTGGGTTTCTGTCAGTGCTGTGGGCAATGGGAGTAAAGGTGTGTGTGTCATCATAGCTGCTTCTGCAGGGACTCAGGTCACTTAGCCCCTGACTGCACAGTGCTGGTGGCATTTTGAGATATGTCTATTAGGAATCAATGAGCAAGACATTAAGAACTCTCAGTAACTATTAATCTGAGAGCCATTGCCAGGAGAGTGACAAAAACCCCACATATGGACCAACATTGCTGCCCTTCTTCTTGAAGATTGCCTTAATGCTGAAGATGAACCAGGATTGAGTTCAAGATGTGTTTCCTTTGGTTGTGTTTGCCACACAACTCCCTCAGGCAATGGAAAATAGGTATATTTAAATAGGCATATTTCAATGGTTATTTATCTCTCTGGGTCTTGGCACTGTAAATGATATTCAGAGATAAAGGCACTACACATATGGTAAAAATTTTGCTCAGTGAGAATTAAAATGATGCTAAATAATAATACTGCCATGAAATAGATGCTCCCCATCTATTCCAGCTGTTAATGTCAATACTGCTGGAAAACTTAAAGGGAAAAACTGAATTATGTGGCATAGGAGAGACATTTTGGTGGATGGAGAAGTTAGGTAACTCTTCCAAAGTCACAAGGGAAGTTGGTGACCACCAGGAATAGAAGCCACATATGCTGACAGCCAAGTCTGTGTGAGCCACAAGATCATCCTTCCTCCTGCACACAGAGAACATCAGCACAAAAGGGAAGTATTTTCTGTGGTTTTAAAGAGGCTGTTGTGGTGTTTCTGACATCAGCAAAAGGACACAAGATTTTTAGATGGAGGGCTGGCTGCATTTATTTTGTAATTATCTTGTAACTTAGGCTGCACTCAAACTGGGCTCTTTTTTTTGTATGGGTTGGCCAAATATTCCTCATGCAGGAGGAATGAATAAGACCAGAGATGTCTCTATCATTTTTGGATGGTGGTTAATTGTTCAAGTGGCTGGTGAGTAGAAAAAAAAATTAACAACCCTTCTCTTGCCAGTCTATCCTCAAATGTGAAGCCTTTTGCTCTGTGTTGTACCAGACACTCTCGAGCATAGTAGATGGGCAAAGAAAGAGACTAAGACTGGTAAGAAGAAATGTTGTTTAGTGATGGCTTTTAAATCTATCTCTGGAATAAGTATGGAAAACATCACTATGTTCAGCTCCCTGTTTTATTAACAATTCTCAAATACACTTGTTATTTCCATGGTTAACATTTCCCAGTTCTCAGTGTTTGTCTGGCAAGTCATCTTGTCTCACTCCACTCTTCCTGCAAACTGATAGTAATTCCAGAAGCAGCCAACAGGGTAAGTAGTTACACCACATAAGCAGGACTAGAGCACTAGTGATTACCAGTGACCAGCAGCAGTGTCAGATGGGTTTCTGCTCAGCTGTGACTTAGTGCAGTCAGCTTGAAATGGTGAAGGAAGCACAGAGTAAGAGCAAATGAAAATGAAAGTTGATGTAATGGAAAGAGAAAATGCATGTGTGGAATAAAATGCCAGTGAGTTTGGGAAAGTGCTGAGCACAAGTGGTTTCAGTCAAAATTCAGCTTACACAGCAGCCAGGAGACATTTGGGTTCTCAAATGCACGTCATGCTCTGGTTGGCATTGCAACATCTTCTGTGGGAGCCAGAGGTCTCATCCACAACTTCCAGAGCTCTTAGGTGCCCAACTTCCCTCAGCTCTGCTATGACTGTTGCAATGAGAGAAAAGAAACTCTCTTAAGTGCTTGGACCCAGATTTTTTGTTAGATCCCTGAGTCTTAATGAAATGAATGATTGGGCTGTTTGATTTCCCAATTCTCTCAATTCTTCACTCTTGAGTTTCCAGTGTCTTATTACACTAAAGATCTGCACCTCAGATGGGATTCCTACACATTCCCTCTGGTGGCTTTTCCATCAGTTAATGTTGCTCTGATTAGCTGTAAAAGACTGAGGAGATATTCTTGAACTAGGTTGTTCCTAAGGGCCATTCTGATGTTTATCCTCTTATGCTGTGGCACAGCTGGGAATGGCAATTTACTCTTCTAACAGGTTGACCAAGGATCAGCTGCAGTATTAAAAGATTAGTACTCAGTTAATTTCCAGTGAGCTGCTCAGTAATAAACCCAGCATGTTGATGTGGATTTTCAACATCTGAATGTCTCTCGTTCACATAACAATTTATTTGAAGTCTAGCTATAAAAAAAAACCCCTATATTCTATTAATTTATACTATGCCATTAAGAAATAATTTGATTTTCAATTTATCATTTATATACTACATATGTATTTGTACATCTGGACAAGAGCTCTAAAGAAGCAAACAAGCCTCTGAACTAATAGGTCACACTTCTACCAACCAGAACATATGAGAAAGGTGTGGACTCTAATGAAAAAAATCATTGTTTTCAAGGATTATTAACATTAGTTAATTTTACTTATTAGGTTCAAGGTAGGCCACTGTTTATGGGACAACAACAGTTGTGTTCTATTCCTTAGCCCTTAGTTCAGTGTGTGTACCAGCAGCCTCATTCCTGGCTGCTCTCTGCAGAGTTAGAGACAAGGACATTGGAATTGGTAGGCAGGAGATTTGGCAGGCCATGCTGGAATTTCTCTGTCCAGTGTCTTGAATTCTGCAGTTTGACATGACTTTGGATTGTAGCCATGGTGGATGCTACAACTCTTTTTCTCCTGAAAAAAAAAAAATAAAAAAAAAGGTGTTTTCTGATCAGTTCTGGTGGTTGGTTGATGTTGGCTTTCATACGTAAAATCAATTCTGCAAGAAAATTGAAAAATATAATTTCTGAAAGGGGGCTGAATTTGTTCACTTCACACACAGGCTTTGTGTGAAAAACACATTGAGCTGAAAAACACATTTTGCCCTACCTGCAACATCTAGAAGATGAGCTGGTAATTAAGTGGCTTTTGAGAGCCTGGATTGTTTTTACACTTTAAACAACAGCATCTTTGTTTCATATCTGGTAAGAAGTGATGCTATTGTGCATTTGCATGCTGTTCTATGGGTTGTTCTAAAAAACTATCTGTTCCTGCAGGGTTGTTTTGCTTGTTTGTGTGGCTGGCTTCTGAGGGCTTCAGTCACTTGGTGCGGGTTTGCTGATGTTCCACTTTGCATCTGAAATGTCTTGGCAAAGAGCACGAAGTGCTTTTCCTCTTCTTCCCTGCAGGCTCTGAAGCAGCTTCTGTGCTGGGTAAGCCAACCCTTCACCATATGCTTAGAAAATGAAAAGCTATTACCCCTGTTGTCAGGCAGCTGACAAGTGATGCCTCCTTGCCTCTCTCAGCCCCTGCAATGCTCCCTGGAAGCTGGGCTCAAAATATTGCAAAATAAATTTCAGGATGGTGCCATCAGCCTGTGATTGGCTTTGGAGTTTGACAAAAAAGCAGGAAATTTAATGGCCTGAGCTCTAAAGTAAATAAAAGACTGTTTTTTGCCCTTGCTAGGCTTGGCTTGAGATAAAAGTAACTGTGGGTGATGTGTTCAATTGGTAGGAATCACATACAGTGGAAGGTACATTAGCATTTCAGTAGTATTCTAGTGTCAAATGATAGTTATTTCAGCAGCAAATGTAAAAGCCATGTGGAAAATGATTAAGCAACAGTATGTCCAGAGGGCAAGCTGTTTTGACTAAGTAGTTGGCATTTGTCCTTGCTTAAATGATTTTAGAATGTTTAGTGTTATAAGTGGGATGTGGATATATTTATAATGTCCAATGGTATTTGCAGACAAATCTTGAGCTAATATTAGTGCTTATTTAATAAGATGCAAGAATATATATATCACAATATATTTTAATATGAAAAAAAGATTTTATTTTAGAAGAAAAAATACATGTTGAGATAAACAGTCTAAAGTCAGTGTTCAGTTACATAAAACTAATTAAAATAATTACTCTTTAGTCACGTTATAAGCATCTGAAAATAAAGCTTGCTAGTCAGAAGACAAAATGTGAGGCATTCTTCACAGGAGCCACTGCTCTGAGCCTTACACTTGTGTGAAACTCAACCTCTTGTTTCCTGTGCTGAGATGCAGTTGTTCAAGGTATTTAAATTTTACAACATTAACTTAATGTACTTAATTGTTAATGACACTTTGCCACCCTGCTGCAGTACCAGGCCTTGTAACTGGACATCAGGCTGGGGGGTTTTCCTGGGGCTCTGCAGGAATTCTTCTCCCAACCTATTGAAATAGCAGCAGTGCCTCTCACCTGAGAACCATCCAGCTACTAAGATGGAGATCCATCTTGTCATATATACCTGAATCAGAAATGATTTGCAAGTATCAACAGAACACTTGATTGCAATTGAAACTGAGGAATTCCTGGTCTTTTCATGTGAGCAATAAGTGATTTAGGTCCACAGGTGTGGGTTGCTGATGGCTCTAAGGGGCTGCACCTCACTTCCTCACCAGTGCTATGTGGACAGCTGCTTCAGGAAACAGCTCCTGAAGTTATTTTAGTTGCTGTCTCAACTTTCCAGGCCGTGTCTTTGCCATCTATCTTTGCTGGAATGATCACTGCAGCATAAGGCAGAGGTGTGTGCTGTTCCCATGCAGCTGGCCCTCCCAAATGTCAGGCTGCTCACCTGTATCTTACCTCCTTTCATGTCAGGAGAGGTACCCAAATGTACCAGCTGTCTGGGAAAGATGCACCCTGACCATTCTGAATGCTCCTGGAGTGTTGCAGCCAGTTCTGGAGCCCTCAGCACAGGAGAGACATGGAGCTGATGGAGGGGCCAGAGGAGGCCACAGAGATGCTCAGAG
>JANHGL010000111.1:0-12186 GCA_024611195.1 Ceyx melanurus | reverse complement strand
CTATTTTAATATTTATTTTTACAATTATTTTTACAATTATTTTTAATCCATATTTCACTTAAACTCAGGCACAGATACCTCCTTTCTCTGGAAAACAAATGATCAGCAGAAAAGCCCAAAGCCATTCATTTTTCTGTCATGTGTTGAGCAAATGGTGCTGACCCCAGGAAATGTGCAGCACTTACTTGACACGTGTGTTTGGGAAGTGTGTGCAGCCAGTGCTCCATAGTGCTGACAGCATCCTCACAGTAGTTGTAGTGGACTGAAAAGAGGTTAAACAACTGTAAAATACATATAATTACATTTTTATGTGCATTAATATGTACAGTAGTGAAAACTGCAAAAAAAAAAAAAGCCAACTATCATGGACTAAAGTGTTATTTAAGCAACTTTTGGAGGTGTAAATGCATTTTAAGCTATTTTAAGAATCAAGTATTTGTCAGGATGATAGTTGAGGCTTTGAAAGCTACCTGTGGTAGGGCAGAGAAGCTGATGTGTACAGTATTTAGTTACCCATGAGGGAGAAAAAATGAATGAACTTTGATGGCAGGGCAATATTCCCAGCATTACCCTGATGAGTTACTGAGCACCTTGCATGAGATCCGTGCAGACCTTGGAGCAACAGATGACTAAGTATCATCTGATTCTCTTTTATTAAATAGTAGGTGAATGTGTGTGTTTCATTAAGGAAGGAAATGATGAAGTTAGGGCAACATACTTGGAAAGAATTCAATTTCAAAACCATTTTTCCTTTTCAAGGTAAAGAAGTTGCTGTTAACAACTTCAGGCAGGGCTAGAAAATGCCACAATTATAAGGAAGCAGCCTTTAGGTTTTGAGTCTTTTGGAGTTAGGACTGAGCTAGTGATGGAGATTTTATTGTGCATATTTCAGTGTAAAGCAAATTTCCTGCTGCCTTTAATAAGAATTGTGTAGCATTTTGAACTCAGGCACGTGCACAGTTGTGCTCTGAATTTAGAAATCTAGCATTGTTCCCAGCAATGACTTTTTTTTTTCTTTTTTTAATTGGTTTTCTTAACGTAAATCATCTTCTAAGGTGACCTCGGGTGAGACAAATCAATACAGCACTGCTGAGAGCAGCACTCTCCCTCAGCAGAAACTGCTGCTGGAGTCAGGCATCCCCAGCAAACCCCAGCCCTGTGGCAGCCTTGCCTGCATCTAGCCCCTGCTGAGGAGAGGCTGAGAGAACTGGGGCTCCTCTTGAGCCTGGAGAAGAGGAGACTGAGGGGGGAGCAGGATGAGCAGTCTGGCTGGGGCAGTGCATCAAGCATGATGCACAGCCATTGCTCACTAAAGGTTATTGCTGTCTGTTGCTTTCAGTATGTGCAGGGAGAGGATAAGCTTTTACTGCTTTAATGCCCTCATGATCCTCTATGCAGCTTCAGCTTCTTTATGACTTTTAAGTATTCCTGTAAAAACCCAGGAAATAACAGAAATGCAAAATAGACTTGAGAAACTCTATAGCCCGTGCATTGCTGTAATTTCCATTATTTCCTGGGTTTGACTAGCTCAGAAATACTTCAGGAAGTGCTTTTTCTTGTGGTATTTTTGCTTCCTCCCCCAGCAGACTGGAAGCATTACACAACAGCATGTGAAAATGAGAGAGGGACCCATGCTGCCAGTGGGCTGGGTCATGGGAGCACAGGGTTTCTGCTTTCCATGGCCATTCCCAGCCTGGCAGCAGAGGGATGGATGAGGGGGGTACAGGGGTGCTCCCCAGCTCCCAGCAGGCAGGAATGCCTGGCCCTTCTGGGGAAGGGAGCAGGGGAGCTGTGGGGAGGCAGGGGGCTGCCAGGAGGGCACTGGTCTCACTGGTTCTCTCTTCTCTTACTTGCCCTTGCACAGAAGCTGATCAATTGGAGTCACTTGATGGCTTTGGACCAATTTGGATCTGAATGAACCTGCCCACCAGCCACACACAGCTTCAGAAGCACTCAGGAGGTTTAGCCAATCCCTTCAGGAGGTTTAGCCAATTCTTTCTATGTACTTTATATTTTTGAGACATTTTGAGATCCCGTTTAGAGATGTGAGATGCCAGTGACCTTCCTCCATCTAGCCCAGTCAACATTCTATCTGGTGAGCCAGAGCATACCCATTAAATCCTGCTTTAAAGTTCTGCTGATAACATTATGCTTATTAAATAATACAGACATTGTTCCTGTTTGCCAAACACTGGGGATCCCTAGTGCACGCTGGGGATGCATGAGCTATAAAAGCCTCTATTCTTTTTTAATTAGGCCATATCTAATTAAAATGATTGCTTGCCATTACTAGCATTTATAGAGTATTTTCCAACTCAGCATGACCCATGGGGCTGCATGAAGACAGATTGCACTGCAGTCTATTTGGGATGTGTTTGCCTGTGCTGTGCAATCATCTTTTATCATCAGAGGCAGGCAGTATTTGTTTGAACTATTATTTAGCATGTCTTGCCAGCCAGCCAGGCCTCTGTGGTTCTTCTTCTAAATTATCTGCTTAGCCTCTTTTGCATACATATGAAATCTGGGGTTTAGATCTAGTTTGGGGCTCTGAATAGACAAATTAACTTGAAGGTGGAAGCAGGACTGTCCCTGTAAGTTGCTGGTGGAGAGTTTAACAGTCCAAGATGCAAGTTTGATAGCTCTTGCAGGCAATGTGGAAACATGGGAAGTCTTTCTATTAATCCCAGTGAGAATGGCAACCATTGCTTGTGCTTCAGTCCACTCAGACTCAGCCATAAAGAGTGACTGGTTTAGAGGGAAGAATCAAAGTGTGCCTGAGGAGAACATGGGGTGCAGCAGGGGGTGCCCCCAGAGGGAATCAACCCATGAGGGCACCCTGCCACAGTAGGGAAGATGCCTGGGAAGGGAACCAAGGGGTCTGGGCCCAGATGGGAACTGGAGAGATGCTCAGCTGGCTGTGGAGGGCTGCCTGTGGTGGTTGTGAGCTGAGCTGTGGGTGCTGGTTTGACAGGATCTTGCTTTGAAACATGCAAAGGAAGGTGCAGTGTGTGGAAACCCTCATTTTTCAGGCTGGCATCTGAGTTCCCAGGCATAGAGGACTGGGGTTTTGTGGGCTACAGGGTTTGGTTCAAAGGGGTGAGGTGTTTCCCTCTCAGAAGGTCTATTTCTACTGGGTAGGGAGTGGTGGAGCAGAGTAAGCCCCTGGAAGAGGTTCCTGAAAACCTAAGTTTTCTGTATAACCTTCACCTTTATTCTGAATACTGTACCTAATATGAAATAAGATGTAATAGTTGTTCTGTGATCTGAGAATCTAAACTCAGTGCTTAAAAAAAAAAAATTATATTTTCAGCTTTATTTTCTAGGTGAGGAACTGGGACAGTGAGAATCAAATTACTCCCATGTCATACAGACTAGGAATTAACATGTGTCTTGAATTTCCAGTTTTGTCTTAACCACAAAACCAAATTTTCTCTCTCAGTAGGAATGGTTTGTTCTGGATATTAAAACGTTAATGGAGTGCTAAAATAATTTTAAACTCTTAACTGTGTTATGGTTTCTCCCTTTGTGCTTGAACTACTAGCTTTATGGCTGCAGCCTTTTCTTCTCCCACAGTGGATTAAAATATGAGTTTATTTATCTCATGCAAGGCAGTCTTTGCTATGAGCACTTAGTTTATTCACTGCACCTTGAAGAAAAGTTGCATATATCATCCATATATGAGCTTCACACTATTTCTCATAGCAAACCAATAATAAAACTGACTTTTTCTGTGCAGACAGACACTGTGGTAATGAATGTGAATGAAATCATTTGTCATCTGCCACTCCATTGATGTTTATGGGTCATTCTTGTGCTTTTAAATTTTTTTTTCTGTAATTACAGGGTAGGCAAAGAAGAACCTGAGGTTCTGCATGGGAAGGACTGGTGGTGGACAGCTAACAGGGATGAGCTTCAGAGTATTTTTTTCCTGTTGTAGAACATCAAATGGGTTGGTGAGTTACCACCTAACCAGGTAGGTTGAGTTCTGGTGCCATGAAAGGCCCTTCAGCTTTGTCTGAGCTGCTGGAGCTGAAGTTTTTGTGAGCTGCTGCCATGCTGAGGCTGCTGCTGAGCCATCTGGATTGCCATTCTCATGTCCTGCATCATTACCTTCCAATTCAGGAATGCACTAATTGCAGCTCCAGAGCTGAAGGTGGCATCTCAGGCAGATTTTTGGTAGGGGCAGCTATTTCCCCAGGAGGATTGGATTGCCTGGATCCTGGATTGCAGCAATTTGTTTCTGACTCCTTAGCACAGCACCATTATTCTGGGTACCTCACTTTCTCACAGGAAAAGCGTTGGAAGGAGGATGTTAAAATGAAATTGGGGGTAACAAGTTGATACTTGTTTCTTCTGGGCTGCAGGAGGCAGGAAATGGAAAGCTGAGTGAGATCAAGCTTTGGTCTGGGCTAAAAAGGCCACTTGCATCTCACAAAACTCGAGTTCTCTTGCAGCAGAAGCCAGATAGCAACACTTGCCCCCTGTCACTTGCCTGTGTGGTGTCTGGGTTGGCTTTCCTTCCTGAGCTCAACATGTGAAGTCAGTAAGAGCCCTCCCACCAGAGCACAAGAGAGAGGAGTAAACCTGCCAGTTTGGTTTCATCTGGTTTCACTGGTTTGAAGCCAGGCTGAAAAGAGTTTTCAGACTGAAACAGCAACTTACACCAGAGGAGTTTTTTTTTGTTTTCATCACCCTTGCACAGAAAATGGTTGCAGGTCTTCTGCAGAAAGAAATGCAGCTCACCTTGTCCTCTGCTCTGGACACTGTGACTTCACTGGCAGTACTGGAAAGAAGGACCTGCTTTAGATAGCTTGGTCTGTGGCCAAAACAATCTGCATCTGAAATGGAAATTCTGCCAGAGCAGTTAAATTTAGCCTTATTAATTATTCCTGGCATCTCATGCAGTGTCAACTAAACAAGAAGAATTTACATTCTCCAACAGTTTTAGCATAATTTTAATTTTCAATCTGCTGTAAGGCCTAAATATGCAATCTGTCTATTAGAAAATTGTTTCTTCCCCTAATAATTTTAATTCATGTTATTTCATGAATGAAAAAAAAATACTGTAAAAAATCATTAGTATATGTCTTTTTATCTTGTTTTGTATGGACAGTACCAGCTTGTGAAAAGCACCACATCCGTTAGAACAATTTATATACAGTCAGAATTTACAAATAGAAGTACTAACAATTTTTTAATCCAGTAGAATTTCTTTGAGGTGGAAAGAAAATCACTGTCCAGGCATCTGCTGGCTGAGTTTGCAACCATCAGAGACATCAAACATACAGACACTGCTTGCCTTGGTGGGTCTTCAAACTGCTCCATCCTTCCACTCCAGTTTATATCCTAATGGAATGAGTTGTAATAGCTTGGTGGGTGTAACTGTGAAGTAAATACAAACTGGTGTCTCCTGTGAATAGGTAAAGCATGTGTTGCAAGACAGAAGCAGCTGTTTCACATTGCTTAATAAACACATTCCCAAGCTGTCACATTTTATCTGCATCCACTCCAAAAGTTTCCAAGTGTAGTGTCTGTTTGTAAACATGACCAAGTGTGAGTCAGTGAAAGGAAAACAGTACAGGATGAAATGGGAAATTGCACATAGAGATGCTCAGCTACCATAATATACTGGCTCTGGGAAGAATTTTAGCTAGAAAAATCATCAGGAGGATCATGACTCTTGCCTGTTCACTGCAGACTCCTAGGTGATTATCTAATGCAACACTAATTTTCTTTGTGGTCATACCTGACATCCTTATTCTTAGTTTCTGATGATAACTAACATTAGTTATTAGCATTTCCTTTCTCTTCATTAATAGATTCATTTTAATATCCAAAAAATGATTGTGATGACATAAAAAGAATTCTCTCCCTTAACTCAGCACAAGAACCTTTTATTCCTAATATCTGGAGGACAGAACCTGACTCTCTGCTGATGTGCATCTTCTGTATCTGGCTGGAAAAAGGGCAGCTTTTAGCTGTAGTCTCCTTAAGAAATCCCTAGCACTGTAGCTGGAAATTTCACATGAATTTTGTTGTCTGTGACATTCTGTTGAGGGTTATTACCCGAGTTTGTTATTCCTACTTCATAAATGTGCTTTTAGAACTGAAGAAAAGCCAAAGTGCTCCCTTGTTTCATACCCAATGTTGTATTTGTTGTATTTGGCAAGGCTGAGTAGTGCCAGGAATGTACTGAATACACATGATGAGCAAGGCTAGGAAATAGGTCGTTGCTTCAGGCATTCAGAGATGCAGTTGGCTCACCTGCAAAAGGACAAGAGCATCCCTGGCTGTCAGAGGAAGGATGCTGTCATGCACCAGTAAAAACTGCCTGGGTAGCAACAGATGATGGACAAACATCTCTGAGCTCATTGCCTGGCCTTGCATGTAAGTAACTTCAATTTTAATTATTTTTTTGTTATAATTATTTGAGTTTTTGACTATCCAAATGGCATTTTAGTGTAATGGAGTGCACTTGTGTGGCACCTTAAAGGCTTCCTCCTCCACAGCTATTTCCAGAGGTTTCTGTGCCTTTTGCTTGCTGAGAACTCCTGGGCTGGTCTCTGCTCTTTCATTTTTAACTAACTACCTGGTGGTTGTCATCTGTTGTGACTCAAGGTCAGTATTGCCAAAGTGAGATCACTGCAAATGGAACATTGACTTCAAGACAGCACACATCACTATTGCCAGTCATGTAGCACTTCACACTAATATGTTCTTGGACATAAAAGGTGATCACTGCAGGGTTTCAAAGAACCTTTCCATGATTTTCAACATTAATTCTGTTTCATAGGTGAAACTCCTGTGACAACCCCATCCAGCCAAAGAAGCTCACATGATGAAAACCAGGATTATTGCACCCAGACCCCCAGAGCTTAGCTCCTGGTGTCATTTCTGCCCCTGCAAGTTGGTTGTGAGCACCACTTCATGCCCTCCTATCCAACACATCTGGTTATCCCTGGGATAGTGGCCTGGCTGGCCATGCTCATCCTGGCCATGCTGAGGCAGCCTCCAGCTGAGGGGCAGTCAACATCCTACCAAGGAAAACCTTACACTGACAAACATTGTCTTTAAGTAAGGTGTCTTCTTCCTGTAAATTTACCATAACATTACATCTTTTACTGCTTAGAAAGTTGAAGGCAGTCAAGCTATAAGAAATACCCCATTATTTTCTTGACAAAACCAGCTACTTGTTTTCAACCAGCATAGTTCAAGCTCACCTGTATCAAATGCCTTTTGTCCACCTGACTGTGCATGCAGAGTGTCAGCTTTGGGATTTCAGATGGAAGAATTTGCTGTGCTGATTGATAGGCCATCAGGAAAGCTTATTTTTTTTTGGTAGGAAGATGATGGAACGTGGCAAACACTGAATAGCAGGATCAAATAATTTCCAAGTGTGACTTGGAGCTTGTTTCCTTTCCCTGAGCTATTTCTGCAGCACACATTGGAAGTCAAGCTGTGAGTATTATGCAAATAATTCTGCTAACATGCAATCTCCAGGAGAGGATTTAAGATTTAATTTCAGGCAGGATCTGGCTCGCAGCAGTTAATGGGAGGAACTATTATGCAACTGTGACAGTCATACTAAAAGCAGTGTGTTTAATGTTTATATTGCCATGTTACTTTTCTGCCCTGTGTGAACTGAATGAAATTGGCACTGGATCTGTTCCTGGGTGACTTGGTCTAGGTGACCCTGCTCAGGCAGGGGGGTTGGACTAGATGATCTTCTAAGTCCCTTCCAACCCCTCACATTCTGATTCTGTGTGATGTGAAATAACTTTTTGTCATTAGTTGCAGAAGCAAAAGTGAATGTAAGAAGGACCAGGAAAGCTTCATCTCCCCATCAGTGTTCATTGCCATAAACCAGTGATCTGTGGTGGTTTTGCTGGTGAGCTCAGACAAAGTGACTCCTCTCCTGTGGCTTTGGTGTCCCAGGGCTTCAGGTCTCACTCACCCTGGAGCTGAGAGGCAGCAGAGAGAGGAGAAGGAGCTCTGCTTTCCACCCTGCACGAACAAGAGTGAATCTATATTCTATTTCTCTGATTACAAGCCTTTAATGTAGCAAGAGCAGGAGTTAATGTAGTTTCCTGGGCTACAGTGCTAAGTTCCCAAGGAGTGAGTGATAATGGGTGTCTCCTTCTTTTCCGTTTTTCTATTGATCTGCCAGTACATGATGCATTCCCTCCAGCTCCTCATCCCTCACTGGGGATGAAAAGCAATAGTAACCTGCTTTAAAAAAACACTAACTTTGCATTTAACTCCCCTCAGTTGTGACATCAGCTGCGGTGAAGAAATGCAAGCAGTCCTCTCCAGTCAGTCTTTACTCATGGTCAGTATTATTCTTTGCCAGAAAACACATTTCCCAGGACTCCAAGAGCTGTAGCTGACAGGGGAGACATGGAGCTGATGGAGGGGACCAGAGGAGGCAACAAAGATGCTCCAACCAACTTCAGTGAGGTCAGGATTTCTTTAATAAAGGCTGTGTTGTTAAACTGCCTTGATTGCTTGCAGTGGAAGCTCTGATTAGGCACAAGGGAATTTATCCTGTGGAAAGGGATCAGGAGAGAGCACAACAGAAATCAGCCCCTGGGAGAAAAAAAAAATCTGATTGTAAGAGATGAGTTGAGCTCATCTACATGAGGCCTTATTAAATGGAGATACTCAGTCACACACTTACAATGACTATAGCAGGGAAGGAGTTTTTCATTCATTATTCAATAGCCTGGAGATCTATTTTTTGCCTCAGACTGACACTTTTTTTACCATCTGCTTAAAACCTGTCTGTCTCACACTATTATTACATGTTTTTTTTCTTCCCCTTTTAGAGTAGTCATTATGCTGAGCTTCCAGATTGTTTAAGGTATCTGAGGTCCAAGTATGACTGTGCTGTTACAAATAGCTAATACTCATAAATGCTGTTCATTTTTCTGTCTGATTGGCAGCTGGTTAGTCCATTTATTTTTCTCAGTTGTAGCTCTGATCCAGCAGTGGCCTTGATCTTGCTAACTTTTAATATCTGAGTTTAACTGTATTGCTGTAACTAATCCCAGTAGGCTCCCCTGAAAAGGACGTGGTGACTCAAATTCATGCCTAGTATTGAAATTAGCACTTTTCACCAGGGATGAATTTATCTCAGTATCTAGAAGTGCCCTTAATACACACAGAAGAAGAATGTTCTTCTGAATGCAGTTACATGGCTGAGCACTCAGCTACCTGACTGCCTGGCTTTGAAGGTGTCACTTAAGTGATATTTCTGGCTGTTCCCCCCAGGCTTCCCATCCCCCTCCTAAAAAAACAACTCATACCAAGCCCTTAGAAAAAACCCAGAAGTGCTAAGTGAGGTAGTTGAGGGAGGAACTGAGATTTGTGCTAAACTCCATGAGCAGCTTATCCTGAAAACGGGAAGAAAATTCCTTTTCTCTCCAGAAAAGCAGCTTGTTCACTTGGATCTATACAAACCAGTGTTTTCCACTGGGAGAAATGGTAGTCTGGTCATCCTATTGAAAATATTTATTTAATTGCAGAGGAAAATGACACTGTAAGCATACCACTGTGCATGTCCATTTAGTTTGTCTCATTTCCTCTCAGATTAATTCATTTGTAAATTCTCTCTCACCCTTGTGTGCTGGGCTGGATTTCTGAGCTACAGGATCCCATGAGAAGTTGCCAGGTAAGGCAGTGTTTAGGCAGTTTAACAGCAGGTGAATAGCTCCTTATCAGCTGTGATAAAAATGCACATTTCATCACCCAGGTGGCCCAAACATTCTTCTCTCTTTTCAGATTCATGGCAGACTTTGCATATGCACCATCTGCAAACAACTCGAGTGATTCTCTCCTGATTTCAGCTGTCTCCAGCTGCAGGGGAAAATAACCAAACTTGTTTCCAGAAGAAGATGATGCTGACAAGCTAGCAGGGCAGATAAATTAGTAGAAAACTTGCCATCAAACCCATTTTTGGGTTGTGAGGAAAAGGGGATGGAAATAACTCGAACTTCCCATGTGTCTTCAGCACCTGGTTTATTAAAAGTACTTGTTATTTCAAATCTTCTGTTTTTTGTAGCTATTAACAGAAAAAAAAAAAAAAAGTCAATGTAGAAGTAGCTCTTAAATGCAGATCCTTGATTTTAGGATTAAGGGGAAAAATGGAGCCCCTTCCCATAAAGGACTGTGAACAGAGGAGGAATATTGTGAAGCTACTGCAAGAGAGAAGGAAGGTGAATGTGCAGATATTCCTGAACATCAGCAGCAGGATGCTATGCCACTGATCCAGGCTGGAGGCAGCTCAAGGGGGGATACAAATAATGTAATGCAGACATTTTTATATTTATTTTATCTATTTTTTTTTACTGCCTTTTGTATTTGTTTCAGTGTTATGGTTGTTGACAGTCTGAGAGTGGAAAGCTTGTGGGTGCAACCAAAATCTTATTTATCACTGCACGTTTAACTCGTCACAGAGAAAAAATATGACTATGAGGTGTTTTATTGCATTCTTGATCAAACTGCTCTGATGTTCATATTGCTGCATGGTAATATCCAGATGATCACAGTGCAGGCTATTAATTTCAGTCCCTTTTGATTTAAATTAGGAATTAAATTCTCTCTCTGCTTGGGCAGCAGCTGCCTGCACAGGCACGGAGCAGGGAAGGAAACTTTGCTGAGGCAACTCAACCTGAGCTCAGGCTCTCCCATGCAAACAACAGTTATTTTGAACACTTCAAGCTCAGCTGCCCTTCCACCAAGCCTTTTGAAATGGGGATCCCTCGTTTTATTCAATCAAACCCACTTGCTGCTAATGAGAGTTTGTGTTCTGTTGAGATGTGTTCCAGTCCAGAGCAGCTCTGGGAGCTCCTGCTGTGCTTTTTAGTTTGTGAGCCAGCTAACACAAGCAGAGGGCTAAGAAGAGTGGGGGAGCTTGAAACTTTGTGCATCTTTTGGTGCTCCCAGGTGACCCTGAGCAACACTTGTAATTAGTAAATTAACCCCAGCCTCACCCCATCAGCTGAGGGCTGGTGGCACAGGTGTTATGGGTGATGCTATCAGATCCTCCTCACTTTGAGGGCCAAGGTTTTCTTTTTGGGTGAGTGCAGTGCAAAGTGGGGGGCTGCTCTGCAGTCTGTGCTCCTGCTCTGAAGTTACTAACGCTATCTGCTCGGGAAAACTGGAATAACAAGTATATCACCTGCTCAAGAAAGTAAAAATCTGAGACAGCATTTTAGGCTGAATGAAACATGTAAGTTGCTTGCTAGGCCTCACTTGCTGAGATAAACTCCCAGAACTTCCTTATTATTTATTTCAGGAATTATTAAGAGCTTTTTGTGGGATTATTCTGAGCTCAGAAAGCAGTAAATATCAGGCTTTTAAGAGAGGAGATGTGAAAACCAAGGATAGTTGTGGATTATTTGGAATTATCAAGTTAGTGTTTTGGTATTAGGATACTTTCTCACTCTGGCCTGTGGGTTCTGTCCCCTCCCCCAAATTACACATAAATAACACTTGAAAAATATCGTGGTTTGTTGTTTTTTTTTTTTTAAAGGCAGGTTTTAAAACATCTTTTAAGTGACTTTTTATTGTTGCTGGACAAAAAGTTGCCAGCACTGCTTCAGCAATCCAAAGGAAATATTTTGTGAGATGAAGAGGATATGGTGAACTCCAATGTTTGCATTGTTTGTGGGGTTGGACACTTTGAGTAATTTAAAGTTGTTTGTGTATATATATATTTCCATGTTCTTGAATTCGTTTTGGAAGCTAATATATTTTAAAAAAATATGATCTGAAGTGCAAACAAAATTCAAACCAGTTGGTGCAACACATGTGAGGGGAAAACAATACAATGCCACCTTCTCTATCATTCTAGACACAGGCATCTTTCATAATGATGAAATATTACACTCGTTTTGCATTTTTCCTGACATTTTGCTGCTTTCCCCTCTTCGGAGCACCTAGCTGTGAGGAAAAGGCCGAAGCAGCAGCAGGCTAGAGCGCGATGCCATTTTACACACGCCTCCTCCAGCTGCATCTCGTTTGCTGCAGGTGCTGCTTATTCCATCCCAGGTGGGCGGCAGAGCAAACAACGAGCAGAGGAGCCGAGCGAACGAGCAGAGCAGAGGAGCAGAGCAGAGGAGCAGAGCACCTTCCCCGGGCAGCCTGGGGGAGCTGCCCCGGGAGGCCGGAGGGAGCGGAGCTGCC